>SNQJ01S0122661.1:26858-52831 GCA_010110895.2 Picea sitchensis | reverse complement strand
TCTTAGTCATAAGGAAACAGGTTAACCTAATAAGATTGAGAGGCATATGGCAAGAGAAAGAGGCATCTGGCAAGAGTGAAAGTCTGCCTCCTTAGAGACCACCAGTGACTTATTCTAGGTAATATGGTTTTCCTTGAATAACTATGATGATGAGTCGGTGTATTCCAGAATAGCAGCCAATAATAACTATTTCCACCATTGATTAAGTACTAAATTATAATTGATTTTCCCAAACAACGAATTTTATTTCAGATCTATAAAAAGTGATTAAGTCTGACACAATGATTATCCAAAAATAAATTGAACAAAATCCAAATAATAAATAATTATTTACAAAATTCTAACCCTATAAAAAAAAAATACTACTTTCTTTCTGTCCAACAAAAAATGATAATGATAAAAAAAAATAACTTGCTACCCGATTAAACTACTTCTATCTCTAATCCTTAAAATACTTTCTATGATCCATAAAATGCTCCATCCCTCATCCCTTAACATTCAACATCGATCCCAATTCCCTCATAGCTCGACATTCACCATCGATCCCAATTCCCTCATCCCTCGCGTGTCCACAGCGTAACCTAGGGAGGAACGCTGACACGTTAAACGGGGACGCCAGGTTATTGCGCATCCGATTCATCATCTCCTGTCCACAAGCACTCGAGAACTGAACTGGGTTGTTGGTCCCTTGCACAGAGTGTAAGGGCATACGATTCCTCAAACGCCTCCTCCCCCTCCTCATTTCTCGATTGCCTCCTCTCTGTTGACCATCTTCGCTTACAAAAATCCACCTGCATCATATCACTTTTCTTCATTCCTCAAACCGCCGTCTCCTTCATCCCCCTAGTCCTTCGCGACTGCTACAGAGAAGCATGGAACTCGTTTTGTATGAGGGTTAACACACGGTTCGAGCTCAAAGTACTCAGTTAATCTTAATCTGATCCAACGTTTTGGATCGGATCTAGTGGTGGTGCTGCAGTAGATCTGTTGCGCTTCTAGGTCATCGAACCCTAAATAGTCTAAGCGATCGAGTGGAATTATTGACGGCGACCTAATGAAGCTTTCCAGTTTCTATGATCTTCGAAAACAGTGTTTCAGCGCCGTGATGATAAGTGTGCATGTGCCGCCTTTTGGTCCTCTAATGGCACTCATTTTCTCAACGGATTTTATTGCAGGCGTGCCAAAGGCAATGAACAATTCTAATATCAGTCGAGTACGGAAAATCCCTCGATCCAGTGTTATCAAATATTGCGTGCAGGCCAACGGGAACTTCCCCACCTGAAGCTAAAATTAGGCATAGGTATTTGCTCGCAGAGGTCCATGATTTTTACAGCTTAGGAAATTTCGTTGGATAGAACTAAATGGAAGCATATATTTGTGAGTTATATATGTTACAGCTGCGAGCCGTATTTGCCGGGTATGCCTCAGATTTGTTTTTCTTGTAGATGCTAGAAAGTCCAGAGATATATCATCTCTGAGCTTTTATACCTTTTCTCTTCATCATTTTCAACACTTTCAAGGCTTGCAATTTCCCTCTCTTGATCTTAAGGAGTTGATGTCAAACTTCATAAACTTAAAAGAGTGAGATTGCACTGCGGGGAATCAAGTGGAGATGGTCCGACTTAGGCTTAGGATTATTGTGTTATTGTGGAGGATATATAATAATGGTGTACAGGCGATAGATGCAAGAGATGCATTCACAGTTGCACCTCCTGGAAAACTCATGATTGTTCCAGCAATGAACAACCAAATTGATCAGAGTGGTGCCTGAAGAAGTTCACCTCGGCTTGTATGAAGGTAGTTTATTATGGTCTCTGCTGATCTGCTTTGCTGTTACGTAGGGTTAAAGTATCATGTACTGTATTGGTGGTCTGTGGAGTGCATCACTTACATATATTAATGTAATTTTCCTTTTTAGATTTCTCGGAATTTCAGATATCTGTATGCAGCTTTAGCAAACCCTTTATTACAGTTAGATCTTCGGTTCCAGAAAAACATAAATACCAGATCTGATTGGATAAATTTATAATTTTTTTTACAATTATAAATTCCATAGGTGGTAATGGGAGAGAACCGATTCCCAGCTTCTGCTAACTTTCAGAGTCATGCTGTTTTCGGTAGTTGTTGTATAAATCCCGTTATGTACCATCCACAACTCTAAACACTTCTTTAAGCATCGAGAAAACCTTATAGTCTGAAAAAAAAACAGCAATATGGTCTGCGACACTGGAACATTGTAGACCAACAACATAACAATATGACATTGTGCTCAAAAGGTTGATTCAGATACGCTCTTTGAGGTTATTATACTTAACATTAGATCTCTGTAGACTTGCCTCCACAATATCTGACGATTGAAACAAAATCTCGGTTTGTTCGTTTTTAGATGAACTAGAACTTATGGCTCAGAAGTAATTTACCAAGTTTTTTCCCTGTCTGATATTTTTTTTGGTTTATGATGAGGCAATTATATTCCAGAGTTGATCTAAAACGTTAGGATAACGATTGCACTATATAGAGAAGAAATTTCGCAATAGAGAAAAGCTATGCAGTATGACTCTATTCAATATCCAATATTGAGACTCGTCCCTGCATTAAAATAAACTGTTATATTTATATTTCACAATACCTGCAGTGCCAATATCCATGCTATTATCGTTATCATAGATCCATCTTCATCCCTGGACTATTATGGATCCATCTTTTTATATATATACCCTCATCAAATGATATGTATTCCAGTATATATGGCCATGAATGCAATATTGTTAACTGTTTATGGATCGTTTACAAACATCCCAATCGACATAAAACTCAGCTACAAATTCTCTCATTCTGATTTTCATCAAATATATGACAAAATTTATTGGAATTTTGTATTTCTTTTCCATCCATCTATTGTGATATCATTTTATTTATTCCATCCACTGTGATATCATCATTTTAGTTATTCTAAAAGAAATAACTTTTTTTTGGAGGAAAAAACAAATTCAAATCCTGTAAATTTCCAGTTTTCTTAAAGTCATATATGAAATTGGAAACCCAAAATCCCAAGACACGGGAGAGCTATGACCATCCAACGTTTCTGGTAGGGAAACGGGATCAATCGCCTGATCAAAGTCCCAAACGCTCCCAGAAAAGGTGCATTGTAATGAACTCAGTAGCAAGTTAGACATTATGGTTCCATTTGGATTTTGGGGTCTCATGATTCAACTTATGAAGTCCAAAAAAATCTGAAGTCATGCAAACCATGAAAGTTTTGGGAGATTTTGGTCAGGGTGTCAGTGATGTTACCTTTAGCATAAATTTTATGAATCTCGTTTTAAACATAACTTATAGTCTTTGATCGCTTATAAATTTTAAATTTATAGTCTTTGACTGTAAATTTGTATGTTTTTATTATAAATTTTATGACTGCTTAAAATGTCTCTGGTATATGTTATCTTTTGATTTTATATTTTTCTTAATTAACATTAAAAAAAATTATATTTTTTCTTATTTTTATACATTTTGTAATCGACATTAGAAATTTAGAATCCTTTTTGTCAATACCCTAAAATAATGTCAAAGCACAATTCCTGTTTGTAGCTATTAAAACACAATACTTGTCTGTAAGTCTTTACCGATAATTGATTTGCTGTTTAATGAATGCATTCACGGATTCAGTTATTGGGTGAAAAATTGAATGCGAAATATTATTAAACAAATTGTGTGCTGAAGGATTCGACATCATGTCTCCACTCTCTAATGTACAACCCGACCAGGTGGGACAGATGCACACTCTTTACGCATTTTAAAAACTAAGTCAACAATATACAAGAATACATATCAGAATTATACAGAGGTGGGATATTGTCCCTTCTCACACACATTTATACATGAATACTAAAAGCAGACTGTAACTAAGAGATGTTACAAAAGGAAGGTCTAATTACCGAGTTGGCGTTTGGCATTTCAGACAAACACAAGAACCTCGCTGAAATTTATGAGATTCATAATGTAGAAGAGTGGGAAGATCGTACAAAACTAGAATGTATTCACATTCTTATCAAGGTTTATGTTTTTCCCAATACAAAATTGGCATAAAGATGAGACATAATCTACATTCTAAAATCTACTAACACTTCATTGATCCTTCATCCTAAATTAATACTCATTAATATATTCTAAACATATCAAAGTGAGCCTTCTATTTTATTGTTATATACTATCAATCCATAAAACGAAGTCAATTCAGCCAACTTTTACATGTGGACTTCGTGAGGTACACCACCTTATAGTGGCAGTTAGTGGATTTGATCCCAGGTTTAGCCCGAATCACTCCAACTAGTTATCAATTTCCATAATTAAAAATAATTTTGAAAAAAAAATCTATGATAAAAATCTATGATAAAAATCTCTCATTTTTATAATTAATATAATTAAAAATCCCTCGTTATTATAACTCATATAACTAATTGAAACAGGAGACAATAACCTTCTTCATGAACACAATTTTTTTGAAAAGTACTTGGATTTCAGTGATACTCATTTATGAGCAACTTTTTATCCTAGCAAAGAACTCCTCTATGTTTCACTATGCTTTCTAATATTTTTGTGTTTTTTAAAATGTTTCACTATGCTTTCTAATATTTTTGTGTTTTTCTAATTCCAAAGAACAAGCTCTCTCTATGCTTTGCAAAGTTTTCATTTTTCTTTCAATCTGATTTCTAATTTAAACTTCTCCTAATTTACCTTTTCCTCAATTGCCGTTTGAAAATACCTTCATTTATTTCACCTTTCACTATTCCTTAAAACAATCCAAAACAATCTACTCTTTAATTCTTCAACTTTTGGAAATGCTCAGGTATCTTATCTTTCATTGTTTCTCATAACAGGTCAAAACGAAGTAATGCTATTTTTTATTTTTCCAAGAGAAAACTGTATTTGATACTTAAAAAAACAAAATATACATTAAAATATGTCTATTTAGTGTCTTAAAGCACTAGTCTCTTTGCTTTTTTAAACAAGAAAACTTAATGAAAAAAACGAGTCAACCTATTTTTTTTTTTTTTTTTTTTTTTTGTCTTGTGAGGGTTAGAAACACTTTTGGGATTGGTCCTCCTTTATTTTTTTCAATCATACTCATCAAATCCTCCTAAAGAAAAAATGCTTTTTGGAGAGGTTATATGTATTCTCATGTTAAAGAAAGAAATATTTACAAACTTTGACCCTTATCCTTTTAATTCTATTCATAATAGGATGAAGTAATAAATTTGCCAATTTACTTTTCCCATTTTTCCATTTTTTTTTATGTAAGTATTTTATAAACTACATTTCATGAAACCTTGTTACAAAATGACCATTATTCAGTGGAGCACAGGTCATCATGACTGGAAACCAACTCCACTCCAGTTGAGTGTTCAAGACTATACTTCTTATAAGACCAAAATATATACAGAGTTGAGGGGCTTTAATGATATAGAGACTGTTTGACATGGCCAAATACACAAAAAAGACAAGGTCGATAACATTTAATCTGTCCTCAAGACTGATAAAAATTATGTTGAAGAGGACCATATACAAGCTAGAATAGCCAAAACCAAAAAAGTTGAACCTGATGTCCTTCAAGCGTGGCTTCATTTCTATCCAGGAGGAAGTAGGATGAGCATTGTTGCCTCAATTGTCGCAAGAGAAGGTGTGGCTTCTCGATTGGTGTTGAAGTTCATCACTAGATCCAGACGATATTCCAGAAGCTCCATGCGAAATTTAACATCGAAGACCTCGCTATGAAGCTCAAAAACCAGTTGTTGAAGGGTCGATAAGGTGTCGAAGATGCACTGAGAATCCTTCGCATTGGTGACATTTCTCATTTATGCAGATGATGCTTCCAAAGAGTGCTATATTGAGTTGCTCAAGGAGTGGTAATCATGAATGTTCCTTGTAGGACTGCTAGGGGAGCTTTGTGGAGGGCTCTTAGAAGAATTCCAGCAAAGGAAATATTTCGGGGCTTAACTCAGAGAACGCCCATGCCTATCAAACCATTCAATCTTACAACCCCAACCACCCGAGGTTTGTTTGTTGTCCTACTATTGTTCCTTGTTCGAGCTACATGTGGGATACCTAGAATGCTTCCCATGGGAATTCATCTTATCATTTCCCACGACCAAGGAGAGAGGTCGTCCTACTAGAATGCGAGCTCCCCTGCCACACTTTAGGAGGCCTTGTTGTCACGGCATGTTGTACGCAGGCTTGGTGGACTCCCTGTAGTGAAATGTCCAAACCTACTCCCTCAAATGAAATGCCTAGACGCATTCTTTTCTTCTTTTGCGGTGGTGCACCAGGTTGGAGTCGACGATAGAATGGAATTTCTCTCGAACCCTTAGCTTCCTTAATTCACCTCTTTGCGCTTGCGTCATGACCGTTAAAGACTCATTAAACTCCAAGTACTAGGCATTAAGAATGCCAACCTTTGTCCGCATGCCTGCAACATTCCCTTGGTGACAAATTTTGTCGAGTATGATAAAACTTGGACAATTTGATGTTGCAACTTCTGGATACTTCCACCTATATTGTCGAATCGAGGTTCAAGGAGCTAGGTTCTCAGTGGATTCAATGTGTGGTGGAATATCATGTGCGCTATGTGTTGTATGAAACCCCATCCAGGGTTTTCCAATCAATTCTAATCTTAGTGCCTTTGATAATTTAAATATAGGAAACACCTATTTCTAATGCAATTTTTAGTCATAACCATAAAGCATACAATTCAACATTGTCACTTGTTCCTTGTGCCACCAGTGATTTAGAAGTAATACATTGATTTTATTTCAAGAATATTATGCCTCCTACTCCACAAACACCCATGACATGGTCCATCAAAATATCCCCATGCCTTAGATTTGTCTATACCTATAGACGACTTTAAGTACTCTAGGATTCTTTATTTGTTTTGGTTTCCAGATTCCTCCATAAGAAAATATTACATAGTAATAAATGTATTAGAAGAATATCTTTGTTTCAAAATATCATTTAATTTCTTGTTAGCCAAAGTTTCCAAGCAAGAGTGTAACGAAAAGAATTGGACATCAAAATTTATTTTTCTCTATATCATTATTCAAAACAATCAAATATTGTCTCCCCTTCCCATTTTCCTTCCCCATCTATCAATTTTAGAGCATCACACCAAGCTTTTTTTCAGTAAGAACAATGCACTAGCAAATGATCAATAGTTTCAACATTATTCTCGCATAGAATGTACCTCCATGGGCCCTACCATGTTCTCTTCTTATTGATGTCCTTGAAATTACTTTGTTGCATAGTGCTAGCAATAGAAATATCATAGCTTTTAAGGGACAATTCAACTTTCAAATATATTTCCACTGCGACTTCTTCTCTCCCTATTCATTCTCCTCTATCCTACCCTCATAACATAATTTTGTTTTGTATTATAGGATTTGTTCCACATTTGTTCTTTGACCAAATAATTTCATCTTTGTCTTCTTTGAGTCTAATAGTATTGTATTTAATACTATAGATGAATTGTTCCCATTCCTCCACTTCCTCTCCTTGGAGATATACTCGAAAGGAATATTTCCATCATTGATTCCATATGGAACTAGTCTCTGGATCCACAAAATTTTCTAAGCTATAAATATCCAATTGAGAGAGTACATTTTTTAAAAATTGAAAAATCCTAAAACTTTCTCAATAACCCATCAATGGATATTCCTCAATTCTTACTCTATTCCCTTTCCCTACCTTCCAAACCACCCATCTTTCTTGCAATGGAAACACTTCCATTAAATCCTTCCAAATGAATGAAACCCATCCATATGCATTTACTTCTATGCTAATCCAATTTGTCATTGACCTAGGCACTATGTACTTCATAGGCATTAGTTTTCCCCATAGCCATTCATTTTGAATCATTTTGCAAAGGATCTTAGTATCTAGTGCTTATTTGAATATGTGAGTATTATTTAAGCCCTATCCTAATGCATCTACATGTTTTGTGGATTTTTTCGATTTAACTAAAGGTTTTCCTTATTTTTCTCTTTTCCTTGCCCACACGAGACTAAAGCACTTTTCCTTGATTTTTTCAAATATTCCCTTTGGAATGTGGAGTAAGGACAACCAAATAAAAGGAATCCTTTCCATCACTCATTTTATCAAGGTAATCCCACCTCCTCTGAAACATTATGTGTAGAATCAATTACAGAGCCAATACCAATCTTTTACTCTATAGTCACTAGGTTTACGATAAAACCCCAATTATCTTAACCCATTGTCAAAGGGAGAAAAAGTAAAAGGAAATACTTGCAAGAATTGTATTTTTAAATCCTCCTTCAAACCATTAAAAATAATTGAGTACTTATGGACATTTACTTCCATCCTAATGACTTTATTATATAGATCAAGAATTTCCTAAAAAAAAAAATCTTCCTTTATTATCCCTAAGCCAAAGAAAATCACATCATCTATAATAATATGTTAGAAAAAGAAATAGAATTACCCCTTTTGATACCCTTAATAGCACCTCTCTTTTGGCTATTGAAATTGTCCTATTCAAGACTTCTACCACCAATAAAAATAGAAAGGGAAACATAGAGCATCCTTGATTAAGTTCCTTTCTAGCATTAGAAAACTTGGATTCTGAGCCATTTATTAGTGTTGCAATGAAATTGAAGAAAGGTGTTGATGTTTAGACAACATCGGGAAGGCATTCTCTTAGATTAATAATTAATAAATATATAATTATTGATTATTAAATAATATATATAATAAGTAAATGATAATAATAAATAGTTATTGATTATCCAAGGGATGCATCCTTTCAAGGATGGTCACCATATGTTCTCTATGTATGGAACACTCATCATTGTAATAATACATCAATATCACACATTATGTCATATAGAACAATCAACATGGTATTAGACCAAGACTTGGATTGACTCCCTCATAGGAGGGACTGGGTAAATGAAATGGAAATGGAAGCTTAACTTAGCTTAGGTACTACTGGAGCTACAAAGGAACCATTAATGTAAACACCAATAATTGTACATCACCGATGGTGAAAGTGTAGTTTCCATTCAGACTATTGAAACAATGATTCTTGTTAACCAAAAGATAAAGTGATCTACCATAAGGGCTCCACCTGCAGATACATGTAGGTACACTACCATGCTAGGCACTAATAGTTTATGAAAAAAGACAGATACCAGACGCACATGCTTGATTGGTTGGACGAAGTGGTGACTATCCATGTTTCCTAGATGAGACATGTTCTTGAAAATATCTCCTATTTCTCCTGTTAGGTTATTATTAGAGAAATAGATAGACGTAAACATGGATGTCAATGTTAGTTTCCAATCTCTTAGGAGCCCGTCGATCCCCTACCCATCCAAATGCATGTCGACCATTTCTTTATGCGTAATCTAGTCAGGATTGTGCCCAATATTCAACTTGTTATCGAAAAGATTGATACTTAGAAGAGAATATGCATTTTATAGAGCAGGCAGGATGGGATTACATAACAGGTCTTTTGAAATATTCATGTACCAAAGCTTTGAGATACTAGAGAAAGATTTTGCAATTGTACCTTGGAGAAAATTTTCGTTCAATGATAAACTACTCAAGGAGATTAGACACCAAAGAAATGAACGATTTGGACCCATTAGCTTGTTTCTTGCCACAAAAATCTCTAAGACATTGGAAATATTTCCCAGTGCGGGTGGTATGGTGTTGTTAATGCATTGCTTGACAGGTCAAGAAATGTTATATTTCTAAAAAATATTAATAATGTCGGGACGAGATCAGAAATAATATTATCGTTCAAATCCAAGAACAACAAAGATACCAAGATTCTGTATCGATGTTGGAATGGTGCCCATGATGTGAGTTTTAGTCAGATTGAGTTGTATTTAGTGTTGGAGTTTTCCATTGGAATAGGGAGACAATTTCCATTGAGGGAAAGAGTCTTGAGCAACGATAATTCAATGATAACTTTTCGATAGACAGAGGAATTTGGCTGGAGAGATTATTGTTCTCAAGATAGATTTGCTTGAGATGAGAGGGATTTTCGATCGTGGCCGAAATTGTTCCCTTGATCTCCTTGAATCCATTGATTACACGAACTTGGAGGTGTTATCCCTGATATCTAGGGATAACTAGGAGATCATGTATCGAGGCCCACAGGTCTTAGACATGGAGTACCGAGAGCAGGATTGACCTGAGCATGGCCCTGGAGGGCCCATATTTCTTCTTCTTCATCAGACTTGTCCTGTCAGTAGCAGCAACATCCATCACCATCGGCTTGGACTTGCATCGGAGAAGACTCTTGCTCCATGAGGTAATTGGTCCAGGTATCATGGTATGTGTCATGTTTGATCATTATAACTTTCAGATATATGCGTATCATGGTATGTCATGTTTGATCATTATAACTTTCAGATATATGCATCAAGTTCCTACATTTCTGACAACCTGCTGATCTTTTACACTAACCCACTTGACCATTGTTGGGGATTAATCTGGGGTGCACTAGCAAGCTTGTACCCATGGGTTTTTGGCTAGCCACCAGTGGGGATTTGAAGAGCCATTGTTCCCACCATATTATCATTTCACATCTTATTCCCATACATCTATCCCATTCATTAGTCCGTGCATTAGGATGACCTATTTGAGGGGTTACACTTCATCCTAAGAAGGGGATAAAGGCCTGTGAGGTGTGCTACCGGGTAAAAGATAAAAATCCATAGAAATAAAACTCAGGAGATGCTTCACGTAGGGATCCCCCGAGAAAGAAATAAAAAAGCCTCTCGAGCAAAGAAATGAAGAGGGAACCAAGAAAATAATAAAACAAGACCTAGCTAAGAGGGATGGGAGGTCTCATCACTTAGGCCGCCCATTATCTTCTATAGTTGTCTAGCAAGAGGACATTGCTAATATTCCGCTCACCACACCAAGGCAATGACCCTTGGTTGCATGGCTAAGGGAAAGGGCTTCATCATGAGCCAGCCTTTATCATTTCTCACAAAAAGGCTCTCATGGGTAACACTGTCACTGGTCACCACACCAAGGTCCTCCTGGCTCCACCTTGGAAGCAAAAAAAAGAAAGAAAAAGTATTAAATAAAAGAAAAAGAATAAAGGCAATAAAGGGATTGAAAAGAACTACATCCATGATAGGTACAACTCGGCCTCTACAAAGGCACCCATATGGATAATACCTACCCCCTGTCTTCACTGTCTCTGAAATCCTGGGACCATACCACTTCATGTTACATGGCTTTAATGATATCCTTTGAAAATTTCTTTATGGATGTTGGCCCAATGTGGCACTTTGTCTTTTTTCTTCGCTTTGTATAGTAGGTCGTAATGTCTTTGAGCCATTAGATGATATGTTAGGGTCTCATGCATGCATTTGATAAAAATAATGATGAAATATGATTGACATTGCTATGATCCCGAGGACTAATGAGCCCATGGAGGGTGAAGTTTTTGATGTGCAGGACCATGCCCGACGAACAGGTACCAGTGGACCAGTACACATGGGGAGATGATTAGCTCAAACCTCCATGGGGCTGAAGAGCCCATCAGATGGTTGTTGGGATCCCATTAGGGGCAGAGATAGGTCAGTGATATGATGAGCCTTTGTACATGAGAAAAAGAAGGACGTTCCACCCAGGATGCTTTGGTTGAACCCAGCCTAGGGGGGTTGACCCACTTTAGATGGAACATTTTCCTCTGGATGGACATGACGTCACCCAGGAGACTTAGACGTCATCTTGAGCGTGTGGCATTTTGATTGGATTACTGGCACATGTGGCATCTTAGAGGAGCCCTAAAAGGGCTAACGCCTGACTTATGGATGTTGGACTAGCCCAAAAAGGGCCAACATCTCCCTCAGAAGGGCTTGACGTCCCACCTTTTTCTCATTTTGTGTCTTTTACTTAGCAGTTAATGTAAAAACAATATAATTTTTGGTAGTCAGCCTTGTCAGCTGTTTTAATGACCTAATTTGTAAATTAAAGGTCATTGGATGATATATATTGAGGATGTTTTTCCCTCATTTGGACATAACACAACTCACTCTCTTGTGAGATCTGATTTCTTGCGACCTACTAGGGTAGTTTTGGTGTTTAAGTGAGGCACACTTGCTATTGGAGGATTTTTCTTGTCATTTATGGCATTTCTCTCAAGGAAGGTTTACAACTAGGGTTTTCTTGTACTTTTCTTCATGACATGTAAGTGAATTTTCATGCAAAACTTCTTAAATGAATGGTTGTAGGTATAATTTCTTACATTTGCTTATTGTATTACTAATTTAAAACCCTAGGTAACAAGCACACAAGTAGGTTATTGTTACATGTCCCCTTGTTGAGGAATATTTTTCATCCATTGAAGAAAAGAGATAGAGCCTAGCCATGCTACACTTATTTTCCTTCTTCTGAGCTAGTGTTGAAGTCTATAAGTTGAAAAGAGGAGACGTCCTAGGCCTAGATTGCCTACACCTAGGGTTTCACCTTCTAGGGTTTGAAAGCCTTGCCATTGCAGCACTTTCTCCCTTAGATTTATGCTTTAAGCTAGCCGTTTTGCCAAGTCAATTTAGAGAAGGAGGAAAGAGCATGAGGCCTTGCTTAAGCAACATCGGAGTGAGCCTCTTTCCCCTAGGGTTTTGATTCTAGGGCCTTGCCTTTGCAGCACCATAGAACCCTACCTTCTAGTCTCTGAGTTATTATCCTCCCAAGACCTTGTGCCCTCATTTTTAACTCCATATACCCTAAGGCACTGATTTGATCTCCAACGTTGAAGCTTTAGTGTACAAAACTATCTTTAAAACTTTAATTTATGAAACCCTAACTAACATTGCTAACCTAATAAAGGCTGACGTCATAGTTGAATATCTCATTTTGACGCAGCAAAAGTGTAATATAAGAAATTGAGTGATGATTTCAAGCATTTATTGAACAAATTATTGATTGGATATACTTTCGGCTTAGTCATCTTGGTAGATATTGATGAATTGATAATTTTTCATAAGCTAATTAACAAGACGTTGACTTCATCTTGTATCTATTGCATTTCTTATTGAATAAAATCAGATAGTTAAAGAAGTACTAACCCTTTGAGTTATAGCCTGCAAATATATATATTGTGTTGCTATTGTCTTGTTATGGGCAGGTGTTTTCAACAGGGCATACACTTCTTTTATTGGCTGATTAGTCAGACTATCTGACACTGGTGGTAACCTGTGAGGAGGGAACTCTTGAAACTTGACCTAGTATCTTCTGCCTCTTCAAACCCCAGGTTACCGGGGACATCTCCCATAGGCTAACCTCCCTAAACAGAAAGAACCTCCCCATCAAGGTGACATTGGGTGGGGAAGGTTCCTGTTGCACCAGTTTGTCCTCTATCCTTTAGCCTGTGACCTAAACTACAAACTGTACGATAACAGGAGGAAAAGTGAGGTTTCCCAAGGAGGGAGACAGGGTTTCGTGCATGTACATGGTGTCGTTGCCCAATTCATGGTTCCCTCAAATGGTCATATGAAGGAATCAAGACATTGGTTTCACAAGGAAACCTCTATATGTCTTTTTATACATTGGTTTCATGAGGGAACCTCGATATGTCAAGTATGGTCCAAGAGGACTTATCATAATCAGCCCCAAGGGAACACATTGATAGTATGTTTTAAGATCTACTTGGAGAATCCATAAATGTGATGGTTAAAGACATAGGAAACAAAAACATGGTTGGTGTGGCAGTAACTGTTTTGGACCAGGGTTCTCCTTGTTGGAGAAATTTATATTTTCGGGCCACTAGTTCAGTGAGAGTTAACTAACAATTTCTATTTTAGACTTTCTATTTTAGATCATCACTATTATGCTATTATGCATGCATTGATTTTGCTATTATGAAATGTTATGTCCTATATATGAATGTATTCCACTCATTCATTGTATCATATTGATCACCATATGTGTATCAATCATCAACTCATTGCAGTAGTGTGAATATATTTTCTCATTCTTCCATATTGAATTTCTCTTCCTTTCTTGATAATCTTTGTTTGTACTTGCTTTATCTAGATATCCTGTGTAGTTTTCGATGAAACATTGACATGGTATCAGTGCTATGTTGCTTGGAGCAAGCCAAAGAATAAGGAAAATTAGGGTTTCATAGAGAAAAATCCGTGGTCTTACCTTTCGATATTGATTTCTCTAAAAATGTTAAATTTTTGAGGAAATGGCTCAAGAAAGAAGAAATTGACCCATTATGTAAGTGGGTTTTCAATTGTTTGGTGAAATGCTTCACCGTTTTCTCAAAAATTAAGTCAAAAGATCACCTCCTCAAACTGATACGAATCTGTGGTTGTACCTTTATGCGATGATTTCTCCTAAAATTTTAACTTTTTTAGGAAACGATTCATGTGAGAAGTAAATAGACCCATTATGAAAGTGGGTTTTCAATCGTTTGGCGAAATTCTTCACCGTTTCCTCATAAAGTAAGTCGGAATATCACCTCCTGAAACTGATACAAATCTATGTTCATACCTTTTTGCAGTGATTTCAGCCAAAATATTAACTTTTTGAGGAAACGACTCACGAGCGAAGTAAATCAAGACATTTTGCAAGTGGGTTTTCAACCGTTTGGAGATATTCCTCACTATTTTGTCAGAAAGTAAGTTGGAAGATCGTCTCCTGAAACTGATACAAATTTTCACTTAAAGTGCCCTTTCTGTAGTGATTTCTTAGTTTTTCACTTGCAGATTGAGAGTAAATTTTTAGGGGTTCTCAAAAACAGTGGGAGATATGGATATGACACCTATTATATAGTCAAAATTGGTGGTAATCCTCACACCATACAATTATTTTGATTGGAATACCAAGGAAGAATTCCAACTCAGAGGGAAAGGATTGTACAGCTTAACGACGGGGACAGAAATATAACCTACATCAACAATTGAGAAGATGAGATGGGAAAAATGAAAAGATGAAGACATGTGAATTCTTCTTTAACTGATTTCAACTGATCTATGGTTTCATTTTTCCACATGCAAGACTCCAAACGAGATTTGGACCACCTTGGAAAGTGAGATGAGATGAGAGGTCATATGCTTGAGGTAGAGTTGAATAATTTGAATCCTAAAAGTTTTGATAATATACATTATTTCTTTACTAAGTTTAAATATTTGATATTAATCGTAGAAACTTGTGGCATTGATAAGTCTAAACAAGTGGACCAACTTATTCTAACAATCTTGTCCAAGCTAGGACCAAAATATGTTGTCTATGTTTCCATTTTCCATTCAGGAATGTATTTTATGGGAACAAATTGGAAGATGGATACCATGGATCAATGTATTGATTCTCTCACACATGAGCAGTAAAAAATCATTCAAATGGACTTAATCAAGGATCCCAAATCACATGCACTCACCATGCATGATGGAAAACGATAATCCAAACAGAGGGAGAAGGAGAAAGAAAACGAGAAGGAGGGATATTCCAAACCATTTAACGATTGTTTAGGTTCCAAAGAATCTTCATATACCAAGAAGAGGAATAAGGGAAAACAGTTCACTTACTGCAATAAACCGAATCATGAATAATCCACATGCATGAAGAAACATATCGATCTTATGACATAGACACTTCAAAAGAACAACCTTGGAAACTTCATTCCAGAGGGAGTCAAGAAGCAAAAGGAAGAAGATCCTGCTCCTAATAAAGGTAATCATCATGATTTTGTTGCAATTAATTCCTCATTTGATTCATGGATTATAGATTCTGGTGCATACCATCATATGGCAGTGAAAGAGGAAGTTTTCTCTTATTTGATTCCATGCTTAAGACCCCCTATTCTCATGGGGGATGATACTCCAACAATATTAGAAGGAGAGGGGAGAGTGGAAATCCATAATGGAAGTTTTGAGAATGTGGTACATGTTCCAAAGATTTCTATGAATCTGCTCTCAATTTATTAGATCACTCATAAAGGTAAAAATGTTGAATTTACATCAGATTCAGTTTCAGTAATTGACATGCATGACAATTCCATCATTGCAATTGGTGAGGTGGATCACAAGTCAAGGTTGTATAAATTCACTAAGTTTTCTGACGATGACTCCTCTTTTCTACTCACACATAAGGAGAGTAATTTTCATGCACCTCCAATGCAAAATTCATATACTCTTGTGCTTCCATCAGTTATAGACATTAGAGATGATTCCATACACTCAAATTCTGTACATGGAAATAAACAGGTAGTACAGCTAAATAAGAATCCAATGATGAAGCTTTAGCAGATGCCCAAGAAGGCACAATTCACACTTTAGGTAGTAGGTATCCTTGCATGGAATCCATTGGGTTCGAGGAGGACTCGATCTCAGCATGAGGAGCCTTCTCATGTACTTTCAACTTTAGAACATGTGATTCCCATGCATTCCTATATGGTTCAATCTACTGATGTGCATACCTACAATAAGGTTGTGGGAAATCCATTATGGAAAGAAGCCATGCAAAAGGAGTATGACTCACTCCTAAAGAATCCAACTTGGAAAATGGTTCCACTTCCACCAGAAAGGAATATTTTCAGGTGTAGATGGGTCCACAGGATCAAGAGGTACAAGGATAGACAGGTTAACAAAGGACTTCATCAGATCCATAAATATTTCTACATATTCATGAAGACTTTCAGTGAGCAAAAGTTTCAGACTTTACGAGATCGTCTTGTAATGAAGAACACAATTGCCTAGCAGCTTCCTTTTCTTCTTTTGATGCATTGTTTTTTGAGGGGGGATTTTGTTCCCACGTGGTTTTCCCTCCTTTCTCATTTTTATTCAATTTTCATTATTTGCATTATACATGAGTACCTAATATGTCCTAGTAGTTGGGACTCATTTTTAATCCATAGTGACGTTAAGGGGGTTGTTGGAGAAATTTATATTGCCAGCACACTAGTTCAATGGGAGTTAATTGACTAGTTCTATTTTAAACTTTCTATTTTAGATCATCAATATAATTCTATTATGCATGCATGCATTTTGCTATTATGGAAAGTTATGTCCTATATATGAGTGTATTCCACTCATTCATTATACCATATTGATCATTATCTATGTATCAATAATCAACACATTGGAGTAGTGTGAATATTTTTTCTCATTCTTCCATATTGAATGTCTATTCCTTTCTTGATAAGCTTTGTTTGTACTTTCTTTAGCTAGATCTCATGTACAGGTTTCGATGAAACATTGACACTCCTAGAAAGAGGGATCTAGTTAGCTCATGCAGAGAGGTAGACATAAAGGGAAATACCTTCCAACATGATGTCAAGGAGAGACATTACCAGACATAATTCTTAGAGATAGGAAGTCTCTAGGAGCAGTATACCTCCAAGACTAGATCATACCAGGGAGCAGAGATAGAGGAGGAGGTATCCTTCAGGAGATCTAGATGATATCACATGGAGATTGATAGTGAGAGACATGAAGAGATGGTTCCTTCTCCCCCCTCACCCTCCAATAGTTCAGAGGGACATAGTTGAGCCTATTTATCAAATTGATCCCATTGATATCGTATCTCTAGTTGATTTTCCCAGAGATATTGCAGTAGGTTGGAAGAGACCTACATGGGCTCATCATACTCTTAAGGAGGAAGAAATACATGTAACTCCTCGTGATACCTTCTGATAGAGAAAGATACCTCAGAGATATTCATGCTATGTCATAGCTATGGGCCAAAACATTGATTCTAAGCCTCTTGTTATGAGGAGGCAACTAGTCATCTAGTATGGAGAGATGCCATGATGGAGGAGTATCAATCCATCATGAAGAATGATTTGTGGGATATTGTTTTGAGACCTAATGGGAATTTTATAGTGACTTTCAAGTGGATCTATAAGATCAAACACACAACTGATGGGAACATCGAGAAGCACAAAACGAGAATTGTTTCCTAAAGGATTCTCTCAGGTGGAGGGAATATATTATGAGGAGACATTTTCTCATGTTGCTTGATACACTTCTATCTGGATTATTATTTCCCTTGCAACATCCATGGGTTGAATACTACATCAAATGGATGTGAAGACAACCTTTCTCAAAGGAGACATTGAGGAAGAAGTATTTATTGAGCATCCAAATGGTTTTGTGATACATGAGAAGGAGTCTCATGTGTGCAGGTTGAAGAAGACCCTATATGGACTCAAGAAGGAACCTCGAGCTTGGTATGTGAGGAATGATGGATACCTGATGAGTTTGGGCTTAAATAGAATTTTTGTTAATACCAACCTGTACTACAAGAATTTTAATGGTAAGTCCATGATTTTGGTCCTCTACATTGATGATTTATTCCTCACTAGTACAAAGATCCTTATTACTGAATGTATGTATACATTGGCCTCTGAGTTTGAGATGAAGGACCTTGGTATGATGCACTACTTCTTGGAACTAGAAGTGTGGTCGAGAAATGATGG
The DNA here is from genome assembly GCA_010110895.2 of Picea sitchensis. NCBI lineage: Eukaryota > Viridiplantae > Streptophyta > Pinopsida > Pinales > Pinaceae > Picea > Picea sitchensis. Next base: position 34,371 of record SNQJ01S0122661.1, on the reverse strand, counting down.
GATCTTCTTGAGTCAGGGGAAGTATATAGTTGAGATATTTAATAATTTTTGGATGTTGAACTATAAGCACATGGCTACACCAATGGTGACGAATCTGAAGAAACTAACTGTGTCTGCTTATGATTCTGACAATATTGATCTGACCCTATACAAACAACTGATTGGATTATTGATGTATCTAGTTAACACCAGACCAGATATTTTCTATGCAGTGAGTGAATTTAGCCAACTTATGAGTCATTCGAGACAAACATACTAGATTGTTGCAAAGCATGTGTTGAGATACTTGTGAGGCATAGTTGGACATGATTTGAGATATGCTTCTAGTATTGACATGAGATTGCAGGGATATACTGAATTTGATTGGGTAGGGAGTGCAGTGGATAGGAAGAGCACCTATGGGTGTTGCTTCACATTGGGATCTGTCATGCTTTCCTGGTGTAGCATGAAGTAGACTTCTGTGGATTTTATCATCACAACAACATAGTACATTTCATTGAGTGTGGAAGTATGTGAAGCAACATGGATTCACAGTATCCTTGCATATTTATTTGGACATGTGCTAGATTCCACCATTATTCATTGTGATGACCATAGTTGTTTGAAGATCTTAGAGAATCCAAATTTTCATGACAAATCAAAACACATTAGGATCAAGTACCATTACATCCGAGACATGGTGTAAAACAAGGAAGTATTGGTGCAATACCTTCCTACAGATGAGTAGGTTGTTCATGTTCTTACCAAACTAAGATGAAGTTCGATTACTTCCATGATAGACTTGGCATGGAAAATAATGCCTCCCTCAGTGAGAGAGAGTGTTGATGTTTGTAGCTTCCTGAGACATTCTCCAAATCGTACTCCTCTGTGATTGAGTTGAGTTGATCTGTGAGAACACTTATCTGAGAAGGGATAAGTGGGTTTGGGATTATATCCAAACATTCCTTATGGAGATCACATTTAGACATGTCAAGGGAGTTTACATTAACGTCACACACTATGGGGAGTTGACCCTAGTGTTTCTAGAGGGAGTAGCCTCTAGAAGTCCACATAGGAGCACCATGTGTGTAGACATTCTCCATATTGTACTCCTCTGTATGGGGAGTTGACTCTAGTGTTTCTAGAGGGAGTAGCCTATAGAAGTCCACATGGGAGCGCCATGTGTGTAGACATTCTCCATATTGTACTCCTCTGTATTCCTCTGTGATTGAGAAGGGATAAGTGGGCTTGGGATTATATCCAAACATCCCTTGTGGAGAGAACATGCAGACATGTCAAGGGAGTTTACATTAACTTCACACACTATTGGGAGTTGACCCTAGTGTTTCTAGAGGGAGTAGCCTCTAGAATTTCACATGGGAGCGCCATGTGTGTAGACATTCTCCATATTGCACTCCTCTGTGATTAAGTTGATTTGATCTGTGAGGACACTTATCCAAGAAGGGATAAGTGGGTTTCGGATTATAGCCCAATGTCCCTTGTGGGGAGCACAAGAGGACACGTCCCTTGTGGAGAACACATGAGGACATGTCAAGGGAGTTTACCTTTATGTCACACACTATGGGGAGTTGACTCTAGTTTTCCTAAAGGGTGTAGCCTCTATAATTCCACATGGGAATGCCATGTGTGACAGACCTTTTTCTACTATGGTGGTTGTGTATCACCAGCAGATATTGTGTGTCTCTAGAGAATAGTTGTGTGCTACTACAATGGTTGTGTACTATTATCGCATAGTTTGTAGTTTAGGTCAAAGGCTAAAGGATAGAGACCAAACTGGCGTAACAAGAACCTTCCCCACCCAATGTCACCTCAATGGGGAGGCTCTTTCTATTTAGGGAGGTTAACCCAGGGGAGACGTCCCCGGTAACCTGGGGTTTTGAAGAGGCAAAGGTGTAAAGTCAAGATTAAAGTTTCCCCTCCACAGGTTACCACCAAGGTCAGACAATCCGGCTAATCAGCCAATAAAGAAGTGTATGCCCAAATGAAAACACCTGCCCGGAACAAGACAACAACATTACAATATATATGTAGGCTATAACTCAATGGGTTAGTACTTCAATGACTATCTGATGTCAATTAATAAGCAATGTAAAATAATAGATACCAATGAAGTCAACGTTTCATCAATTAGCTATGGCAAAAACATCAATTCATTAATAACTATCAAGATGATCCATCTAACAATGTATCCCATCAACACTTTACTCAATAAATGCTTCAAATCATCATTTAATTGCTTATATTCAACACTTGTTGCATCAAGATGAGATAACCAATGGTGACGTCAGCCTTAATTAGGTTAGTTTGTTAGTTAGGGTTTCAAATTTAAGAGTTTTGAGAGTTGTTTCAATCACTTTCACTTCAACGTTGGAGGCTAAAGATCAGTGCCTAGGGTTATGGAGTCAAAAGATGAAGGATGCACAAGTTAAAGGGTACGAGATTTAAAGGAAAAGAGGGAAATGTTTAGAAGTGCTGCAATGGCAGGGCTTTGAAAACAGAACCCTAGGGGAGAGAGGCTCACTTCGTTGTTGCTTAAGCAAGGCCTCGTGCTCTCTCCTCCTTCCTAGAAAATGGCTAGCTCAAAGACAAACAAAATCAAGACAAGAGAGTTTAAAGAGGGAGAGTGTTGCAAAGGCAAGGCTCTTTCATCAAACCCTAAAAGAAAAATGGCCCTAGGTGTAGATAACCTAGGCCTGGGACGCCCTCTTTCTCTTGAAAATTAAAAGTATGGCTAGCTTAAGGGAAGACGATGGAATGAGTGTAGCAATGGTTAGTCTCTCTTCTTCTTCTTCAATGGCTTAAGAGGTTTTTCTATCAGGGGACATGAGACAATGACCTACTTGTGTGTTTGTCCCCTAGGGTTTTGATTCAGTAATGTATATATATAAATAGAATGCAAGAAATTAAACTACAACAATTCAATCAAGAAGTTTTGCAGAAAAATACTTACAAATCATCAAGAAAATAGCATGCAAACCCTAGTTGTAAACCTTCCTTCAAGAAAAACCCAAAAATCTCCTCTCCAAACAAGTGCACCTCCCTTAAAATAGCCAATAACCCTAGTAGGGCACAATAATCAAACCTCACTAGGAGAGTGAGTGATGTGTTATGTCAAAATGAGAGAAAAACATTCTCAATATATAGTATCTCATGACCTTTAATTAAATTAGGTCATTAAAAATAGTCGACAAGGCTAATAACCAAAAATCATATTGTTTTACATTAAACTATTAAATAAAACCCTAAATGAGCAATAAGAAAGACGTCAATCCCTTTTGAGGGAGATGTTGGCCCTTTTTAGGGAAAAATACAACACTAAATGACAAACGTTGGCCCTCTCTAGGCCTCCAAACTCTGCCACATGTGCCAAAATGCTCTGTCAAGGTGCCATACACTAGAGGTGACATCATGGCTCCTAGATGACATCCTGGGGCATCAGAAAGGACACGTTCCACCTGTAGTGGGTCAACCCCCCTGGGTTGGGGTCAGCCAAGGCATCCTGGGTGAAAACGTCCTCCTTCTTCTCTCGTGCAAAGGCTCGACCAATCACTGTCCTATCTCTGACCCTAATGGGGTCCCAACAACCCTCTGATGGGCTCTTCAACCCCATGGAGGTCTAAACTAATCATCTCCCCATGTGTATCGGTCCACTTGGTACCTCTCTGTCGGGCATGGTCCTACACATCAAAAACTTCTCCCTCCATGGGCTCATTAGTCCTAGGTATCATAGCAATGTCAATCATATTTCATCATTAATTTTATCAAATGCATGCATATCATCCGATAGATCAAAGACATTACAATGACCTACTATACAAAGCCAAAGAAAAAGACAAAATGCCCTATTGGGATAGCATCCATAAGAAAAGGAAAGTTTCCAAAGGATATCATCCAAGCCATGTAACACGAGGTGGTGTGGTCCAAGGATGTCCAAACATAGTGAAAGACAGGGGTGATATTATCCATGGGTGCCTTTGTAGGAGGCGAGTTGTACCTGTCATGGATGCAATTCTTTCCAAGCCTTTTATTGCCTTTATTCTTTCTTTTCTTTATTACTTTTTCTCTCTTTTTATTTCAAGGTCTAACTAGAGGACACTGCCTTGGCGTGGTGACCAGAGCTGACAATGTTACCCACAAGTACTTTCATAGAGATGATAAGGTTATCTTGTGATGAGACCCCCTTTCCCTTGGCCATGCAACCAAAGTTCACTGCCCTGGCGTGGTAACCAGATAATGGCAATGTCATACTACTAGGTACCCATGAACATAATGAGCTGGCTCGTGATGAGACCCCCCATCCTCTTGGCTAGGTCTTGTTTTGTCTTTTTTTCTTTGGGTCCCTCTTATTGAGAGGATTTTTATTGCCTTCTCGGGGATCCCTTGGTGAGGCATCTCTAGGTTTATTTTTTATGGCTTTTATCTCTTACCAGCTGCTTTTACCTACTAGGCCTTTAGCCCCTTCTTCCCACAAGATAAGGTGTAACCCCACACAAAGGTCATCCTAATGTCTGGAGTAGGGGATTGGGATAGATGAGTGGGAGATAATATGTAAGAATGATGATATGATGGGAGTGGATGATGGCTCTTCAAAATCCCCCCTGGTGGCTAATCGAAACCTATGGGTACAAGCTTGCTAGGGTACCCTGTCAATCCACCCAACCATGGTCAAGTGGGTTAATGTAAGATCCAAGCAGTTGTAAGAAATAAAAGGAATTTGATGCATATATCTAAAGGTTATAATGATCAAATATGACACATACTATGATACCTGGACCAACTACCTCATGGTGCAAGAGTCTTCTCTGATACAAGTCCAAGCCGAATGTGATGGATGTTGTTGCTGCTGATAGGACAAGTCTGATGAAGAAGAAGAAACATGGGCCCTCCAGGGTCATGCTCAGGTCAATCCTGCTCTTAGTACTACATGTCTAGGACTTGTGGGCCTCGAGACATGATCTCCTAGTTATCCCTAGAAATCAGGGATAACATCTGGCTCCAACTCGGGGACATGTGCTCATCGTAGAGCGCATGAGAACCTCAACATCTCTGGCATAACCTACAGACCTGCTCAAACTCAAAAAGGCATTAGTAACAAAGGTGGTGTGGTATTGCCACCCCACATATATAGATATATGTATATAAAGTAATCATAAATGCGAATATAAAGTGAAATACTTACCTGTACTTACCTGTTGGCTGCATGTTGGTGTAGTCAAACAACCAGTGAAGCCAACCCAACAACATTCCTCGATACTTGCCTTTGTTCTTCATCATAAACCAGAATAGTGATAAGTCAAACACAAAAATGACATGGGTTAGAGCATATTTTACATCATCGGAAGTCAGAAAGTCTAACTCATGGAGGTAGGTGGGAGGGATAGAATCCTACCAAGTGCATCTCCGAGGAAAATACTCAATCCACTTCAAGAAAGGGTCATGAGAAATGCAAAGTTCAAAAAACTGACTCAAAGGGCCTACAAACTAGCTACCTAGGGCATCCTCATGCTCTGAAGTCAAGGAAGTGATCAACAAAGACCTAGTAGATGGCTAGCAAACTAGCAAGGGAAAGTTGAAAAACTGGGATGATTGACTCAAACTCGCAGCATCCAACCAAACCCTGGAGTTTAGGGCTTTCCTAAGAGGAAACTCAACATAAAAAAGGTACTTCCCAACTACACCTTTAATGGAAAAGCATGGTAAAGTAATAACAGGTGGTTGGAGTGAAAAGTCATGAGAAACCTTCTTTAGGAAAACAATGTCCTTAACTGTATCAAAATATGAGCACAATTGTGGTTGGCAATCATCTTCATGGAGAGAGTCCAAGTGCTCAGAAGGGTACTCAGCAAAAATCTCAAGGTAATACTGAAAATAATAAGGAGAATAAGGTACTAGGTCAACCTTGGTTTTTTGAAAAGTACGGTTAAAAATCTCATCTCCTGGTTGCCATTGGTCGAAAGTAATCTGTTGTGACAATTGCAAGGGAAACAATTGGAAATGACTCTCAGTGTCATAGATGGGATCCAGGTCATAACCAACTATATTCAACCTACGTCTCCCAACATGTATGAACTCATCAATGTTATCAACAATGTCACTATATATGTCATAACATTCAGGGTTTGAAACATTTGAAAATTCATTCTCCTCCTCCTCTTCATCATAAGGTAAAGCTTCATCAAAAACTAGGGGATGAGGGTAACTTACTGTTTCTTCTTGTGCAGGCGATTCGAGGACTCTGGTGTTTTCAAGATTTGTTTCATCCTCATGGATTGCTTCTTTGTCTTTGATTGTACAACAAGGGCCATCAACTTCGTTCAAAGCTTCCTTTTCTCCTTCATCTTCTAAATCAAGGAACAAGGTGTCATTGGTATCTTGAAAGGGAACGCAACTAACCTTATCATTTCCTTGTTGTATAGGAGGAATGAACTCTTGAATCACTTCATCAGAGGGAGGAGCATAGGCTGGTACTTCATCATCTTGTTCAGGACTTTTCTCTTTAATCACATCCTCATTCTGGTGGTTAAGAACTTGTTCCCTTCTCTTTTGTGGATCTTGAGAAAAATTTTCAAGCAGTCTTATCCAACTGGGAGGATCCATGGTATTGGTTCTGGACAAGAGATTCTTTTCGATTTGAATGGCCATGTTGTGAGCTTTTGCAAGTGTTTTTGGATTCTCTTTATTTAGGAGGAAGATCAGATGGCCTTGAAGCCCATTAGTATAGAGATAAACGAGGTATTTGTCTTTAGGATGATAGCTTTCAGGAATCTGGTAAAACAATTTCTGGAATTTGGCCCCGAAAACTTTGACAACCTCATACTCTTCTTGTCTTATGCCCTCAAGCTCTTTCAGCAATGATTGTACATCCTCCAATATCATATCCCACCTTGCAAGGAATATCTCTGCAAAATGGTCCATAGATATGATGCTGGCTACTCAAAGGTTATCATACCATTTTTTAGCCCCTCCATGCAGAGAGGCAGAGAAGAGTTTCATCACTAAATCTTCAGCTTCATCACTGATGGGGCGGTATTGAAAGAATTCCCAAAATTTTCTCCTCTGATAATCAAGACTTTCTCCATCGAGGCCAAAGAATCAAGGGAGCCAATTATTATAAGAGAGAGGCATTTTTCTGGGATATCCTAGGATTTTACTCATATCCAAAGGTCTATAGTTCCCTGGATCCCATTGTGAAGTCATGGTTGGATTTTTCATTAGTGGAGTCACCAGATAGTTTTCTTGAAACTATCAAAAGAAAAGGGGAATAAAAGCCTAGTGGAGTCGCCAGGTAAGCTTCTAAGAGAATGGTATTTGAGGCAAGGCTTGCCAAAAGATTTGTCGTTGAGGAATATTGACTCAATGTTCCTCGGCAACAGTGCCAAAATGTTATCGCACAGTTTGCAGTTTAGGTCAAAGGATAAAAGATAGAGACCAAACTGGTGTAACAAGAACCTTCCCCACCCAACGTCACCTCAATGGGGAGGCTCTTTCTGTTTAGGGAGGTTAACCTTGTGGG
>SNQJ01S0122661.1:0-14185 GCA_010110895.2 Picea sitchensis | reverse complement strand
AACCTACCTCTCTTGGATCAATGCCAAGTGTCCACCACCAAGCACAAGATGAGATCCCAAGGAGGGGGGCACAACTCTAGGGTTTTTTCTAAGGTTTGTGAGTGGGAGGTGAGTTGTATGGTGTTTGGATCAAGAAAAGGGTGACGTGGAGGTCTAGGGAGGGCACATTACTAGGTGGAGGGGCACATATCTCAATAAAAATGATTTTCTAGGGTTTTTCCATGAAGGGGGGCGCAAGGGTTTGATAGGGTGAAGTGAATGAGGGGTTATAAAAGGTTGGAAAAGGTTGGGTTGGGTAGGTTTAGGTTAGGAAACATCTCTCTTGTATTTTTCCATATTTTCATCACCCTTTTAACTCAAAAATACAAAAATACATTTTTGCTATGTCATGACCCAGCAATTAAAATTGTTGTTTTTGACTGACTGAGACTCCTGGTGGACAAACACATAGCAAAATTTGTCCGATTGAGATGAAACTTGGTCCAAGGGTGTAGGGGGTCTCATTCCATTTATTTTGAGAAAAAATACCCCTATCAAGAGTCCAAGGACCTAATTTTTACAATTTTTTCTCAAAAATAATTAAATAATTAAATAATTAAACCTCCAAACTTAGGGAAATTTAATAAAAAAATAATTAATTAAAAACAATTAATCTAGACTCGACGAAATTTTGTGAAACATTATAAGATGTCATACATGGTCATTTACATCATTCCTAAACAATAGTTACCATAGGATAAGCCCATTAGAACGCCTGTCACCACTTTGGAGGAATTATTGCAGGTGTGAGGGAAAAACTCAAGGGAAATCAATAAGGCTAAAAAGCCCAATTGATAACCTAAGGATAAAAAACCATGGGTGAAAGGTGTTATTGCACAAATTTGTAGCTAGGTCAAATATCTATGAAATAGAAGGCCAAACTGGCATAACAGGAACATATCCCACCCAATGTCACCACAATGGGGAGGTTCTTTCTCTTTAGGGAGGTTAGGCCCAAGGGAGACGTCCATGGTAACCTGGAGTTTTGAAGAGGCAAAAGTTTTAAAAGTCAAAGTAAAGTTCCCCCTTCATAGGTCACCACCAAAACAGATAGTCCTAATTAAACAACCAATAATGAAGTGAAGGCCCAAAGAAGAACACCTGCCCGGGACAAAGCAACAACAAACCAATATATGCAAGCTATGATTCAATGGGTTAGTACTTCATAAGACTATCTAATATAAGAAATTATGACAATAAATATTGACGAAGTCAATGTTTATCAATATAGCAATGCAAATAATATCACTTCCCCAATAAATACTGAAATGACTTGGCATTCAATGTAACAAATTAACACAACATCAATTAATGCCTAAATCACCATTCAATTGCTTCTTTAAACAAGACGTTGTTGCATAAGGATGAAATATTCTAGGTGTGGCGTCAAAAACTTAGGGTTAGCATTTAGTTAGAGTTTCAATTTAGAAAATAGTTTGAGAGTTTGTTTGGTCACTTTCACTTCAATGCTGGAGGTATAATATTAGTGCCTTCAGGCTAATGGAGTCAAAAGTGAAGGACGCGCAAGTTGAAGGGGATGAGATTCCAAAGGAATAGAGGGAACAGTTTCAAGGTGTTGCTGAAGCAGGGCCTCAAAAATGGAACCCTAGGGGAGAGAGGCTCACTCTGGTGTTGCTAAAGCAAGGCCTCGTGCTCTCTCCTCCTTCCCAGCAAACAGTTAGCTCAATGAAAAGCAAAGTCAAGACAAGAGAGTTTAAAGAGTGAGAGTGTTACTAAGGCAAGGCTCTTTCATCAAAACCTAAAAGAAAATGGCCCTAGGTGTAGATAAAATAGGCCTGGGATGTCCTCTTCCTCTTGAAGTTCAAAGGTACGGATAGCTTGAGGGAAGAAGAAAGAAGGAGTGTAGCTATGGCTAGGGTCTCTTCTTCTTCTTCAATGGCTAAAAGGTTTTTCTATCAGCGGACATGAGACAATGACCTACTTGTGTGTTTGTCCCCTAGGGTTTTGATTCAAAAATATTTATAAATAGATGTAATAAATTAAACTACAATCATTCAATCAAGAAGTTTTGCAGAAAAATACTTACAAATCATCAAGAAAATAATCATGCAACCCCTAGTTGTAAACCTTCCTTCAAGAAAAACACCATAGAATGCCAAAAATTTCCTCCTTCAACAAGTGCACCTTCCTTAGTTCATCCAATAACCCCAATAGGGCGCAAAAAGCAGACCTCACTAATGAGTGAGTGATGTGTTATGTCAAAATGAGGCTAAAACTACTCAATATATACTATATCAATGACCTTAATTAAATTTCAGGTCATAAAAAGGCCGACAGGGCCACAATATTGTTTTTTACATTAAATTGTCAAATCAAAACCCTAACTGGGATAATAAAAAAGTAAAATCCCCTTCAAGGGAGGCGCTAGCCCCTTTCAGGGCATGTTATCCCTGATTTCTAGGGATAACTAGGATGTCTCGAGGCCCACAGGTCCTAGACATTGAGTACTGGGAGCAGGATTGACCTGAGCATGGCCTTGGAGGGCCCATTCTTTCCTTCTTTAGTTAGATTCGTCTTGTCAGCAGCAGAAACATCCATCACCATCGACTTGGTCTTGTATCGGAGAAGGCTCTTGCTCCATGAGGTAATTGGTCCAGGTATCATGGTATGTGTCACTTTTGATCATTATAACCTTTAAATGTATGCATCTAATTCCTTGTATTTTTGATGATTGCTTGGATCTTACATTGGCCCACTTGACCATGCTTGGGGAGATTAACTGGGTTCCTTAGCAAGCCTGTACCCATAGGTTTTGGTTTTCCACTGGGGGATTTCTGAAGAGCCATCATTTTCTCCCATCATACCACCACTTTTTCCATCTTATCTCCTGCTCACCTGTCCCATTCCCCTTGTCCAAGCATTAGGATGAGTTCTTTGTGGGGTTGCACCTTATCTCACAGGAAGAAGGGGCTAAAGTCCCAGACGGTAAAAGCAGATGGTAAAAGATAAAAGCCTAAAAATGAAACCTCGAGATGCTTCACCCAAGGATCCCCGAGAAGGCAATAAAAGGCCTCTCAGTAAGAAACAAGAGGGACCCAAAAAAATAACAAACAAGACCTAGTCAAGAGGATAGGGATTCTCATCATGAGCTAGCCCATTATGCTCATGGGTACCTAACAGCATGACATTTCCACCATCTGGTTAGCATGCCAGGGCAGTGACCTTTGGTTGCATGGCCAAGGGAAAGGGGGTCTCACACGAGCCAGCCTTATCATATTTTTGAAAGTACTTGTGGGTAACATTGTCAGCTCTGGTCACCACGCCAAGGCAGTTTCCTCTGGTTATCCCTTGAATAAAAAGAAAAAGAAGAATAAAAAGAAAATAAAGAAAATAATAAAGGCAATAAAGGGCTTGGAAAAATTGCATCCATGACGGGTACAACTCACCTTCTACAAAGGCACCCACAGGTAATATCATGCATCCCTGGCTCTCAATCTACCCGTATGTATGGACATCCCTTATCCACATCACCTCATTTACATGGCTTGGATCAAACCCCTTGGAAACTGCCATTTCCTTATGGATACTAGCGCAATAGGGTTTCTTATCCTTTTTCTCAACCTTGTATTGTAGGTTTTTGTAATGTCTTTGAGCTATTGAATGATATATCAGTGTTTTTATGCATATGTTTGATAATATTAATGATGAAATGTGATTAACATTGCTATGATCCCTGTGACTAATGAGCCCATGGAGGGCGTAGTTTTTGATGTGCAGGACTATGCCCGACGGAAAGGTACCATTTGGACCGGTACACATGGGGAGATGATTAGTTCGGACCTCCATGGGGTTGAAGAGCCCATTAGATGGTTGTTGACACCCCGTTAGAGGGGTAGAGACAGGACAGTGTTTGACCGAGGTTTTGCACCGAAGGAGAAGAGGACGTTTCACCAGAGCCACTTTGGCATAGCCCGACCTAGAGGGAATGCCCCCTTTTCAGTGGAACGTTGGCCTTGGAAGGCTCAGAGCATCCCCATCCTTTCCATGATGTCATCCAGCTTCATAGTCATTCTTGGAAGCAGACTGGGAAATAGTGGCATGTGTGGCATGTTGGAGAGGCCCCTAGGGGTCAATGTTTTTCTCCTGGATGCCTCATTTGCCCTAAAAGGGGCTAGCACCTCCCTTGAAGGAGATTTTACCTTTATTACAGCTCAATTAGGGTTTTAATTTGACATTTTAGTGAAAAAATAGTATGATTTTGGTTTAAAGCCTTGTCAACTATTTTTTATGACCTAAAATTAATTAAAGGTCATTGATACAGTATATATTGAGGAGTTTTATCCTCATTTTGACATAACACAACACTCACTCATTAGTGAGATCTGATTTTTGTGCCCAACTTGGGTATTTCTTCTCTTTGAGTGAGGCACACTTGTTGAACGAGGGCATTTCTTGGCATTTTTGGCATTTCTCTTGAAGGAAGGTTTACAACTAGGGTTTGCAATGCTATTTCATCATGATATGTAAGTGTTTTTTCTGCAAAACTTCTTAATTGAATGGTTGTAGTCTTATATTCGTGCATTTATTATAAACTTTATTGATTTTAAAACCCTAGGGGACAAACACACAAGTAGGTTGTTGTCTCATGTCCCCTAAAAGAGAAATTTTCAGCCATTGAAGAAGGAAGGAAGAGCCTAACCATTGCTACACTCTTATTGTTTGTTCCCCTATGCTAGTCGTCCCTTTAAAAGTCAAGAAGGAGGAGACGTCCCAGGCTTAGGTTATCTACACCTAGGGTCATCCTGCTTCTAGGGTTTGGTGATAAGGCCTTGCCTTTGCAACACTCTCCCTCACCACACTCTCGTGTCTTGATTTATCTTTTATGCTAGCCATTTTTCCAAGTTAAACCTAAGGAAGGAGGAAATAGAACGAGGCCTTGCTTAAGCAACAACGGAGTGAGCCCCTTTCCCCTAGGATTTTGTTTCAAGGGCCCTGCCATTGCAGCACTTCAAAACCCTTCCCTCTAGTCCTTATCCTTGTCCCTTCAACCTTTGCGTGCTCCCTTAATTTGACTCCATTTACCCTTAGGCACTGATCTTAGGTCTCCAACGTTGAAGTGATAGTGGTCAAACAAACTTTCAAACTCTTATAAATTGAAACCCTAACTAACTACTAACCCTAATAAGGCAGACATCATCCTTGGTTATTCCATCTTGACACAACAAGTTTTCTTCATAGGCAATTAGATGATGGTTTAAGAGCATATATTGAATAAAGGATTGATTTGATACACTGATTGCTACATCATCTTTGTATATATTGATGAATTGATTATTATTTCGTTGTTGTATATATAAACATTGATCTCGTCAATATCTATTGCTTATGTATTGATATCAGATAGTTACATGAAGTAATAACCCTTTGAATGATATCCTGCATATATTATTCTTCTACTTCTTTGTTCTGGTAAGGTGTTCTCATTTGGGCCTACACTTCATTATTGGTTGTTTAGCTAGACTATATTCTCTTAGTGGTGACTTGTGAAGAGGAAACTTCACTTTGACCTTTATACCTTAGCCTCTTCAAAACTCCAGGTTACTAGGGATGTCTCCCTTGGGCCTAACCTCCCTAAATAGAAAGAACCTCCCTATCGTGGTGACATTGGGTGGGGTAGGTTCCTGTTACGCTAGTTTGGCCTCCATCTTCTAGCCTTTTGACCTAGGTACAAACTATACGATAACATTTTTGGTGCCGTTGTTGGGTAACACTGAGTAAATTCTCCTCAAATGACAAATCTTTTCGGTAAGCCTTGCCTTAGAGACCTTTTCTTACAAGCTTACCTGACAACTCCACTAGGGTGTTTTTCCCCTTTTCTTTGGTAGTTTCAGGAAAACTATTTGGCAACTCCAAAAACTAGAAGGAGATTCAATAATCTTCCTTTGTCTTTCAGAAGGAAGCCTCTCTTAAACTCTCCTATTGTAAAATCACTTTTCGGGAAGAGACTTCCTTTAAGAATCATTTCTACCTCTCAGACCGCTACAACAAACCCAACTAGCAATCAAAGACAATGGTTATCTACCCTTTTCAGGCCATTAGACATGTCATCCATACCAGGCTACCCCAAGAAATGCCACCAAAGTATGAGAAGTGGTTGCCTAAATTCACCAGTACTGATGAAATCAGTGTCGAAGAGCATATGAGAAACTTATGGGCATTCTTTCATCTTCACCCCATCAGTAATGATGCTGAAGATTTGGTCATGAAGTTGTTCTCCACTACTCTCTATGATGCCTCAAGGCGTTGGTACCTCAGCCTTCCCGACAGAAGCATCAAAACCATGGATAGAATTGAAGAGGCCTTTCTCAAAATATGGAGTATCAAAGAAGACCTTAATATGCTTCTCACATGACTAAATAGCCTTTCTAAGTATGAAAATGAGTCCATTCAGGAATTTCACACCATATTCGAGACATTGCTACAAAGAATTCCCGCAAGCCATCACCCAAAAGATGTCTACCTTGTCCATATTTACACCAGATCTTTCAATGGCCAATTAGGGTATCTTCTTAGAGACAGAAACCCCCAGTCCATTCAATAAGCCCAAGATCTTTCCACCAAGATAGAAGGGAACCTCCTTTCATCTAAAATTGAGCGTTTTGCTAACCCAAGGGGGAGAATAGACACTAAGCAGAAAATAGTACACAATGTTGAGCATACTTCAGATCTATGTACCAGTATCAACAAACTACAAGCCTCCATGGATGGAATCATAAAGAATCAAGAAAAAATGATGAGCAGGATTGTCAGACTTGAAAAATCTCAGATCCAAGCACCCATGGCCCTGTACAAAGGACAATTCTAGAAAGGGAACCAATATTACAAGCCAAAGAATGAGCATGAATTTCCAAATACCTTGGCCCCTACAAACATCGTTGATGAAAATCCCTGGTGCCTGGAGTGCAGTGAAGCGCATTGGGAACATGAAAATCCTTATAACATTGGCAATCAACAAGTCAACAATGTGGATTGCTTCATGGAGTTTCCTCAGATAAATATCACAGATATAGAACATCAAGAGGTCGTAAAAGAAGCAGCCAGAGTAGCAAGGATGGCAGTAATAAACAACTTGGATCAGGAATCATGAGAAAAGCTAAAGAAACAAGAAGTTCAGGTATACAGAAGGAAGAACTCGAAATAACTTGCTACTGATCAAGCAAAGCCCTCGCCCCAGGAGATACTTCTTCCCAAGACATCCAAGGCTGGTAAGGTTGACCTAAATTTTGACTTCGAAGGGGCATTATCAAAGATGCATGTAAATTCCCCCCTGAGAGAAGCAATCAAGATCCCATCCATCAAGGAATGCTTTGATACTTTCTTTTCGGGATCAGATGAACCTATGGACCCCCCTATTATGTTGCAAGATGATCATTTCAGGGTCCAATATGGTGAAAACCCTCCTTTCTTCATGACTTTGACAATGAACGACAAAAATCTCAACAATTGCATGCTAGATACAGGTGATGGTGCCAACATGATGTCACTTAAAGTCATGCAACAAGTGGTTTTGAAGGTCACATGACCTTACAGGAATGTATGTGGGTTTGAATCTAAAGCAATACCCACACATGGGGTGGTTGAAAATGTTGAAGTACGCCTGAAGGAGTATCCGAAAAAGACAGTCCACATTGACATTATGGTGGTTGATGTCCCATATGTGTGGGGAATGTTATTATCTAGGAAGTTTGGTGCTATGTTAGGTGGCTCCCTTGAGATGGACCTCACATTTTTGCAATTACCTTTGAAAAATTGAATGGTGGGACATCTACTCAATGTGCCAATAACTGGGGACCATGTGAAGGATATTATTCATCCCGTCAATAATGACAAAATGCAGAATGAGATGATACAAACTCTTCATAAATATTCTTCAGAATATATGCCCTTTGCGACAGAGGAAGACATTGATCAAATCGAATGGCCCAAGAAAGAAGAATACCAACAACTCCTAGATGAATTCAATAACAAAGAAATTGGGATGGTAAAGATATTAAAGAAACATGATGATGACATATAGATCCACCCGTCTCAACAAGAAGTTTTTACAATAGAAGCCCACTCACCTCCCTCAGTACAATACACCAAGGTTGTCCAGGGAATGACCAAATACAAAGTCATAAAGTATAAGGAAGGAGATATGGTATGGATGTGGGATACCCACAAAGGAGAGCCAACTAATGTAAAAGGAAGCACACAGTCATGGCTCGGACCCTTCAAAGTTGGAATGGAATCAGTTGATAACTCATACTACTTATCCACTTTAGAAGGAAGAAGGCACCCTCTACCTATCAGTGGGAACCTCCTTAAACCCCACCAAGGTGGTGGGACCTAACTCCACAGGTAAGTAAAGGTAAGTAGGCATTCTTCATGTATTATACCATTTTCATTTCATGTTAGTTTTCTTTCACATTTTCATATTGATTGTTTTATTTCAGTTTTTTTATATATATATATATATATATATATATGTATGTATGTATGTATGCTGGGGTGGCATTACCACCCCATTTTTGTTACTGATGCCCCTATCGAGTTGAGGAGGTCTGTAGGTTATGCTAGAGATGTTGAGGTTCTCATGCACTCTACGGTGAGCACATGTCCCCTAGTTGGAGCCAGATGTTATCCCTGATTTCTAGGGATAACTAGGAGATCATGTCTCGAGGCCCACAGGTCCTAGACATGGAGTACCGAGAGAAAGATTGACTTGAGCATGGCCCTGGAGGGCCCATCCTTTCCTTCTTTAGTCAGATTCATATTGTTGGTAGCAGCAACATTAATCACCATCGACTTGGTCTTGTATCGGAGAAGGCTCTTGCTCCATGAGGTAATTGGTCCAGGTATTGTGGTATGTGTCACTTTTGATCATTAGAGCCTTTAAATATATGCATCTAATTCATTTATTTATGACGACTGCTTGGATCTTACATTGTCCCACTTGATCATGCTTGGAGAGATTGACTGGGTGCCCTAGAAAGCCTGTACCCATAGGTTTTGGTTCTCCACTGGGGGATTTCTGAAGAGTCATTGTCTGCTCCCATCATACCACCACTTTTCCATCTTATTTCCCGCTCACCTGTCCCATTCCCCTTGTCCGGGCATTAGGATGATTTGTTTGTGGGGTTGCACCTTATCTTGCAGGAAGAAGGGGCTAAATGCCTAGAAGGTAAAAGCAGTAGGTAAAAGATAAAAGCCTAAAAATGAAACCTTGAGATGCTTCGCCCACGGATCCCCGAGAAGGCAATAAAAGGCCTCTCAGCAAGAAACAAGAGGGACCCAAAACAATAACAAACAAGACCTAGTCAAGAGGATAGGGGGTCTCATCATGAGATAGCCTATTATGTTCATGGGTACCTAGCAACATGACATTGCCACCATCTAGTTATCACGCCAGGGAAGTGACCTTTGGTTGCATGGCCAAGGAAAAAGGGGTCTCATCACGAGCCAACCTTATCATCTCTGTGAAAGTACTTGTGGGTAACATTGTCAGCTCTGGTCACCATGCCAAGGCAGTGTCCTCTGGTTAGCCCTTGAATAAAAATAAAAATAAGAAGAAAAAGAAAATAAAGAAAAGAATAAAGGAAAGAAAGGGCTTGGAAAAATTGCATCCATGATGGGTACAACTCGCCTTCTACAAAGGCACCCACAAGTAATATCATGCATCCCTGGCTCTCACTCTATCCGTATGTCTGGACATCCCTTAGCCACATCACCTCATATACATGGCTTGGATGAAACCCCTAAGAAATTTTCCTTTCCTTATGGATACTAGCCCAATAGGATGTCTTGTTATTTTTCTCAACCTTGTATTGTAGGTTTCTGTAATGTCTTTGAGCTATTGAATGATATATCATGGTTTTTATGCATATGTTTGATAATATTAATGATGAAATGTGATTAAAATTTCTATGATCCCTGTGACTAATGAGCCCATGGATGGCGTAGTTTTTGATGTGCAGGACCATACCCGATGGACAGGTACCATTTGGACCGATACACATGGGGAGATGATTAGTTCGGACCTCCATGGGGATGAAGAGACCATCAGATGGTTGTTGAGACCTCGTCAGAGGGGAAGAGACAAGACAATGTTTGAACAAGGTTTTGCACTAGAGAAGAAGAGGACATTTCACTAGAGGCACTTTGGTAGAGCCCGACCTAGGGGGAATGACCCCTTTTCAGTGGAATGTTGGCCTTGGAAGGCCCAAAGAATCCCCATCATTGCCATGATGTTATACAACTTCATGGTCATTCTTGGAGGCAAACTGGGCAGCAGTGGCACGTATGGGATGTTGGAGAGGCCCCTGGGGGTCAACGTTTTTATCTTGGATGCCTAATCTTCCCTAAAAGGAGATAGAACCTCACTTAAAGGGGATTTTACCTTTATTACAACTCAGTTAGGGTTTTAATTTGACATTTTAATGTAAAAACAATATGATTTTGGTTTAAAGCCTTGTCAGCTATTTTTTATGACCTAAAATTAATTAAAGGTCATTGATACAATATATATTGAAGAGTTTTATCCTCATTTTGACATAACATAACACTCACTCATTAGTGAGATCTGATTTTTGCGCCCTACTTGGGTATTTCTTCTCTTTGAGTGAGGTGCACTTGTTGAAGGAGGGCATTTCTTGGCATTTTTGGCATTTCTCTTGAAGGAAGGTTTACAACTAGGGTTTGCAATGCTATTTCATCATGATATGTAAATGTTTTTTCTGCAAAACTTCTTAATTGAATGGTTGTAGTCTTATATTGTTTCATTTATTATAAACTTTGTTTATTTTAAAACCCTAGGGGACAAACACACAAGTAGGTCGTTGTCTCATGTCCCCTAAAAGAGAAATTTTCAGCCATTGAAGAAGGAAGGAAGAGCCTAGCCATTGCTACACTCTTATTTCTTCTTCCCCTGTGCTACCCATCCCTTTAAAAGTCTAGAAGGAGGAGACACCCAAGGCCTAGATTATCTACACCTAGGGTCGTCCTGCTTCTAGGGTTTGGTGATAGGGTCTTGCCTTTGCAACACTCTCCCTCACCACACTGTCGTGTCTTGATTTATCTTTTATGCTAACCATTTTCCCAAGTTAAACCTAAGGAAGGAGGAAAGAGCATGAGGCCTTTCTTAAGCAACACTGGAGTGAGCCCCTTTCCCCTAGGGTTTTGTTTCTGGGGCCCTTCCATTGCAGCACTTCAGAACCCTTCCCTATATTCCTTAGCCTTTTGCCTTCAACCTTTGCATCCTCCCTTAATTTGCATCCATTTACCCTTAGGCACTGATCTTAGGTCTCCAACGTTGAAGTGATAGTGGTCAAACAAACTTTCAAACTCTTATAAATTGAAACCCTAACTAACTACTAACCCTAATAAGGCTGACGTCATCCTTGGTTATTCCATCTTGATGCAACAAGTTTTCTTCATAGGCAATTAGATGATGGTTTAAGAGCATTTATTGAATAAAGGATTGATTTGATACACTGATTGCTACATCATCTTGGTATATATTGATGAATTGATTATTATTTCATTGTTGTATTTATAAACATTGATCTCGTCAATATCTATTGCTTATGTATTGATATCAGATAGTTACATGAAGTACTACCCCTTTGAATCATAGCCTACATATATTAGTCTTTTGTTGCTTTGTTCCGAGCAGGTGTTCTCATTTGGGCCTACACTTCATTATTGGCTATTTATCCAGACTATCTTCTCTTGGTGGTGATCTGTGAAGAGGAAACTTCACTTTGAACTTTATACCTTAGCCTCTTCAAAACTCTAGGTTACCGGGGACGTCTCCCCTGGGCCTAACCTCCCTAAATAAAAAGAACCTCCCCATCATGGTGAAATTGGGTGGGGTAGGTTCTTGTTATGCCAGTTTGGCCTCTATCTTCTAGCCTTTTGACCTAGCTACAAACTGTGTGATAACAAGGCACATGAGACATCCAGGAGAAAAACGTTACCCCCCTTGGGGCCTCTCCAACATGCCACACATGCCACTGCTGTCCAGTCTACCTCCATGAATGTCCATGAAGATAGATGATGTCATGGTGAGGATGGGTGCATCCTGAGCCTTCCAAGGCCAACGTTCCACTAAAAAGGGGTCATTCCCCCTAGGTCGGGCTCCGCCAAAGTGCCTCTGATGGAATGTCCTCTTCTTCTCTGGTGCAAGACCCTAATCAACCACTGTCCTGTCTCTGCCTCCTGATGGGGTCTCAACATCCATCTATTGGGATCTTCAGTCCCATGGAGGTCCGAACTGATCATCTCCCCATGTGTACTGGTCCAAATGGTACTTGTCCATCGGGCATGATCCTACACATCAAAGGCTATGCCCTCCATGGGCTCATCAGTCACCAAGATCATAGAAATGTTAATCACGTTTCATCATCAATATTATCAAACATATGCATAAGACCCTAATCAATCAGTCAATAGCTCAAAGACATTACAAAAACCTACAATACAAGACTAGAGAAAAAAAACAAGATGTCCTATTGGGATAGTATCCACAAGAAAGGGGAATTTTCCAGGAAGGTTTCATCCAAGCCATGTAAGTGAGGTGATGTGGCTAGGGGATGTCCAGACATGTGGGTGAATTGAGAGCCAGGGATGCATGATGTTATCTATGGGTGCCTTTGTAGAAGGTGAGCTGTACCTGTCATGGATGCAATTTTTCCAAGCCCATTCTTGCCTTTATTCTTTTGTTTTATTTGCTATTTATTCTTCTTTTTCTTTTTATTCAAGGGCTAATCAGAGGACACTGCCTTGGCATGGTGACCAAAGTTGATAGTGTTACCCACAAGTAATTTCATAGAGATGATAAGTTTGGCTCGTGATGAGACCCCCTTTCCCTTGGCCATGCAACCAAAGGTCACTACCTTGGCATGGTAACCAGATGGTGGCATTTTCATACTGTTAGGTACCCATGAACCTAATAGGTTGGATCGTGATGAGACCTCCTATCCTCTTGACTAGGCCTTGTTTATATTTTTCAGGTCCCTCTTGTTTCTTACTGAGAGGATTTTTATTTCCTTCTCGGGGATCCCTGGGTGAAGTAGCTCAAGGTTTTATTTCTAGGCTTTTATCTTTTACCAACTGCTTTTACCTTCTGGGCCTTTAGGCCTTTCTTCCCATGAGATAAGGTGCAATCCTACAAACAATTCAACCCAATGCCCGGACAAGGGGAATGGGACAAGTGAGCAGGAGATAAGATGATATAGTGGTGCTATGAGGGGAGAGGATGATGGTTTTTCAGAAATCCCCCAGTGGAAAACCCAAACCTATGGGCACAGGATTGCTAGGATACCCTATCAATCTCCCAGAGCATGGTCAAGTGGGCTAATGTAAGATCCAAGCAATTGTTAGAGATAAAACTAATCAGATGCATATATTTAAAGGTTTTAATGATCAAAAGTGACACATACCACGATACCTGGACCAATTACCTCATGGAGCAAGAACCTTGTCTGATAAAAAACCAAGCTGATGGTGATGGATGCTGCTACTACTGAGAAGATAAAGTTGATGGAAGAAGAAAAGGATGGGCCCTCCAGAGCCATGCTCAGGTCAATCCTGCTCTCAGTACTCCATGTATAGGACCTATGGGCCTCGATACATGATTTCCTGGTTATCCCTAAAAATTAGGGATAACATCTGGCTCCAACTCGAGGACATGTGCTCACTGTAGAGCGCATGAGAACCTCAAAATCTCTGGCATAACCTGCAGACCTGCTCAAACTCGATAGGGGCATCAGTAACACAAATGGGGTGGTAATGCCACCCTAACACACACACACACACACACACACACACACACACACACATATATATATACTGAAAATAAAACAATCAACAATGCAAATGTGGATGCAAACTAACATGAAATGCAAATGGTATAATACACGAAAAATGCCTACTTACTTGTACTTACCTGTGAAGTCAGGTTACCCCATCCTAGTGGGGTTTGAGGAGGTGCCCGCTGACGAGCATTGTGCACCTTCATCCCTCCAGTGTAGACAGGTAATAAGAGTCATTAACTGACTTTCTTCCAACCTTAAAAGGGCCAAGCCAAAAATGATTGTTTCCTTTGATATTAGTAGGCTTCCCTTTATTGGCATCCCACATCCAT
>SNQJ01S0122660.1:1737-26849 GCA_010110895.2 Picea sitchensis | reverse complement strand
TTTTAAGAATCTTGCCTAGCTTCAAAAATATTGTTCCAAACATTAAAGTTACAAAAGCTATGTCTCCTATGGGGCATTCTCAAAATATTTGCAAAGTATTATCACACTAATGTCAATATTGCTAGAAACAAGAAGAGGAAAGTGAAAGAGTGAGATAGATAAATATGCATGGAATTGGGAAAAGGGGAATGATCATTTTGGAGAACAAAGGAGTGAGGATTTGATGATGATATAAATTGAATGAACAAAATCACAATTCTCATTGTTGTAATTCTAATTCTAGGTTTTGTGATGTTGACAATGTTCATTGTGTGCAAGTTCATATCTAAACTTAATCAAGAACATACAAGTGAAAATTTCACCAAGCTTAATAGAGTTTTTAATCTCAAACATAATTATTAAATAATTTTATGTGAAACAAAGAAAAACAAATCACTATCTTTATGGTGAGCTTGACCAAACTTGTACAAAATTTTTGGATTGTTGAGAGATATACATTCCATTCTTAGTTATGTGTTTTGTTCCAATTATCTATTCTGTTAGTTGGGGAGCCATGAATTATATACTTAGTGGTTGAGAGGCCCACCAATGTGCTGAATTAATAATAATATTAGATACCAAAGCTATAATCATGCCATGGATTTAACAGGTAAACACATAGCACTGTGTATGTAATAAAATAACTATGGATCAACATGTTTGCTATCATTAGTGAGATGGAATATGTGAACCTGAAAAATGAGAGATGACCTTATTTTCTAAGTTTGCTCAATGTCTATTGTTTGCCCTTCAAAATTGAAATTTAGCAACTTATTTGTAGTTAATCTTACTAATAAGCTCTCAATGTCATTACAATTTACATCCATAACCTATGACTAATTGTTTTGTTTTTGAGCCAAAAGTGGAAGCCAGGATAACAAAAGAAATGGAATTATGGCTAGTGTCGGAGGTAAAAATAACAAAGCAAATGGCATTATGGAAAGTATGGAATTCAAAAATATGAAATATGTAAACTAAATGCCATGTTTGACAACAATGGTCATAACACATGAATTAGAGTGACAATTCACAAAGACAAGGTGTCTAAGCTTCTTTGGGAAGCTTTCATCAAATGACACATAAAATTGTGCATACACCACTAAGGTGGTAGGATTTTTATCTAGGTGTGAGATATGTGATGGATTTAATGTTGTGGAAGGATACACCATGAAAAGAGCTCCATACATGGAATAGATAAGAGCCAATTTGAATAGAGATGATTTTATCCTTTAGAAGCCAAAGTCCAGTATTATGTGATTAACCAATGCTCATTGACCAACCACCAAGCATTGGAAGTGAGGACATTGATGGATTATTGAAAATATGACCCTTCTTTTAACATTCCATGATATTTTTTATCCTTATAAATGACAATGACAATTAATTTCAAATATTTACAATTTTTTTTTTTGAAAGGTGGTTTTTGAATAAACCTTTTGGGAAGGATTCAATTTGGATCAGACTCAATTGCAGAAATGGCTTATTACATAACCCTTAATCGGTGCCAAAAACATAAAAAAATACAGGCATTCAATAACTCCTAAAGGGTAAATTATGTACAGTCCTAAGCAAGGTAAAACTTTATTCTCAGGTTCGCGTCAGATCCAATGAATGGGAGATAAATGAATTAGTAAATGGAGTACCTGAGGCCAACATTTAAATATTTACAAAAAAAATTTAAAGGTGGTTTTTGAATTAACCTTCTTGGAAGGATTCAATTTGGATCAGACTCCATTGCAGAAATGGCTTATTACATAACCCTTAATCGCTGCCAAAAACATAAAAGAACAGGCATTCAATAACTCCTAAAGGGTAAATTATGTACAGTCCTAAGCAAGGTAAAACTTTATTCTCAGGTTCAAGTCAGATCCAACGAATGGGAGATAAATGAATCAGTAAATGGAGTACCTGAGGCCAACATTTATCCTTTCTATTGAGTTGAATTCAATTTTAGGACTAGTGAGAATAAGTTGTTGAATCGATGGAGAAATCATGGGATTATAAGGTAAGGTACAGTCTTGGAAACAACCTTGTAGGTGTCAAGTACATTAATCTTGTCAAATTAGTATAAAAATTTTCCATCATATTTCATTTATGATTTAATGTTGCAGATCGTGGATCTCTAACATGAGGTCTGAGTAATGTTGTTCAATATTACAAAATTAGAGGTTCAGCTATCTTGATTTAGGTTGTAACTGTATAGGGGGGCTATTATGCCTTAGATTTAAAATTTGATGAGCTGAATGTGCTTGACACTTGCAGGAAATGAGCTTGCAAAATTATTTCTGGTTTCTAGAAGCTCCAGAGGCTAGAATGGATTTACTTGGGCTAAAGTCAAAGAATTGGTGAAATTCCTTCTGAAATAGGAGAGATAAATTATCTTAGTCATTTGGACTCTGTATACAATAATATCACATGGAAAAACCCAGATTCTATTTATAATCTTACCAGGCTACAAGAGCTTTTTTTGTACTAGAATAAGCTCGCAGGTTCAATATGCAAGTCCATCTACAATTTCATGCAACTAATTTCATTGGATCTCAGTGACAGTGCCCTTGATGGCGAAGTTCATCAAAGAATCATGAATCTCCAAAATCTGCAGGTTTTGAATTGATATTATTGCACTGTGCCCCAACTGGTTCCGTGATAATATACCTGCAGAGCTAGGAATGAGGAGTAATCTATTGGCATTGAATCTATTGGGGAATCTAGCCCACGGTTTGATTCTAGCTAGGCTTTATAACTCGAAATGCCTTTACAAGATTATATTTTTCCAGAACTTTCTCAGTGAGCCCATTCTCCAAAGCCTGGTGAATTGTCGAATCCTACAGTGAGCGTGCATCGAGGAAAACTATCTTTCTGGTACCCATCTCCCTCTTGATCGTTGAATCGATGAGATTGTTAGTGTTTTTATTTTGGTTTGGTTCTGAATTGAGGGTCTTTTCGAGATTCTACCGGTTTATTGGATCATCCATAAGGAAGCGGATGAGGTCATTTGGCTAGGGTTTGATGGAGAGCTATGCTTAAAAGTAAAGATTGGCAGTGAAGGGAAACCAACGAGTGAAGATGTGATGGCTCAACGATTTGGAGGGAGAGAGCAATTAACACAACAACTGCTCTAAGCATGGATGGAATTTCACTACAAAATTATCCATCACAAGGTGATTTTCCCCTCAAATACAGTGGAAAAAAATAGAGATCTTCTAAGAAAAGGCAACAATTACTACTAGAGTTTTGAAATATTTTATTAATTTATTTATGCACTATATATAACTATTATATTATAAATAATATAATACATTATATACCAAGGTAAATCTATCTTAACTATGTGTTTATTATGAGTTGAGAGGAATCAAACATCTCAAGGTACAAACCTTCCCTCTAGGTGCAAACTTTTCTTCAATTTAAAAAGTTTTCATCTTGAGGGACTTGATCCATCGTCACACATAATAGC
Source organism: Picea sitchensis (assembly GCA_010110895.2). Lineage (NCBI taxonomy): Eukaryota > Viridiplantae > Streptophyta > Pinopsida > Pinales > Pinaceae > Picea > Picea sitchensis. The sequence goes on along the minus strand of SNQJ01S0122660.1, from coordinate 23,353 downwards.
TTCGGAGTTAAGATGGATTTGCCACATGTCAACTCCATGTTGATCATGAAAGGAATTACTTATCTCCCTCATAATGATTACTACATCATTGAAATGTTATAGTTATATATATATATATGTGTGTGTGTGTAGGAATGTAAACATGACATTATGAAGGGATTTTGTTGCAAGCAGCTTTAGGTTTTCCTCAGTCACCCGTTGACATATGAATGATGTCACTCTGACATCGTTTGATCCCCAACCTCACATCATCATGGATCTCAATGAAGAATACCTCCTCGACTATACAATCAATCCAAATCTGGGGGTCACCATCTGGTCTACACACACGTGTGCCCCCTCGACCTCTCTCCTCGGGCCAAAAATCCCACTGCATCTCTATGTGATCTAATACTCTCCTCCTCCCTCCCCTTGCCACGCCTCCCTCACACCCTCCCTATTTCTCCCTCGCAGGTTTCCTCTCTTTCCTCTATGACTCTCCTCCATATTCTCACACATAGTCAACCTCACTTTCATTGATCTCCCTTGGCAATGTGGTACTAGTTTATTTCCTTCGACATAATGATTTCTGATCTAGCCATCCACAACCATCATGATGAAGCCTCCATCAAGAGATGACACCTACAAAATCATCTAGCTGATTTCTTGTCCTGGGACTCCCCCCATCCAGATGCTTTTCTCAACAATCTTCTCACAGAGAACCTTATTTGTGAGAACCCTCTGATTTCTACAACTGCCTCAATCATCATCCTTGGTGCTTCTAACATGGCTAAACGGGGTAAGACAAAACAATGCCTAAAGCATAAAGTGGGGGTTAAAAACATGATTCTCAACAACAACATTCAATTGAATGAAGTAGAAACAATGCAGCATGAAACCCTCATTGTCAGGTTCATTAACAAGAGGCTTTCGACAACCTTCCTATGGCACTAGACAACGTAGAACTTCTCTCTGCTTCTCATCTATTCCCCCAAATTCCTGGTCTTGGCAAAAGGATGGTTGACATGAACTTTCTTCTTGGCTCTGGATGCAAACAATATTTTGGCAGGCTCTTGGTCCTATAGAGCACAATCTCTTTACCTCAAAAATTAGATTATGTATTTTGACGCGACAACAAAAAAAGTGGATTTTCCCCTATCTAGGTAAGATTGTCAGGCCTCCCTCTCATTTTTTGGTCTGAGGATGTCTTAAAGTAAATCAATAACTCCATCGACCTCTTCTACAAAACAGATTACTCCTACACATCCTCTGGCTACATGGGCCTAGACTGGATTCTAGTCAGCATGAAACACTCGAATGGCCTGGTCGAAGAAATCACTATCTCCTACAGGGACATGTCCTTCACTCAGACTATCAACTATGAGAGTATTCCATTCAAGTGTGGTCGATGCTGCCTCTATGGACATATCACCAAAGACTCTTCAAAGTGACTCAAAAATCTTGATGGACCAAAAATTTCACAAGTGACAGACCCTCTCACAAGCATAAGCTCCCATCAAGCTAGCACTAGGACCCTCCTCGACTCTCCTATTCAACAGTGGCTCCACAGGTCATCGATGCTCCAACAAATGATGCAACTTCTCCACCCCTCGAAGGGTTTGTGCCAAGACCCTCGGGTAGGGAATTTGCTACTTCTCTTTTTACAAATCCTCTCATTTCTTTTGGGATTGTATTTGTATCACCCTCCTTTCTAGTCTCAAAAGGCCCTTTGGAGGTTCCTTTCATTTGTAGTCTCTCGGGCCTTTTGAGAGCTTGCTCCACCCTTTTCCCCCTTCTCTTCTCCTTCCTTCTCAACCATGTCATCCCTACCCTCCTCTGTGGGAACCCATTCACATCCTCCTTCCGCTTCAAAGTATAACATATGTTCCTCTTTCCCCGCCTCTCCTCCTGACATCACTGGGCACTAAAGGAGGTCTTGAATCCTCCCATGTGATCGAAACCTTCCTCAGGTGCAGTAAATCCTTTCTACTCCATGCTCAATCTCAAGAAAACTCAAAAATAAAATCCCATAAATAAAAAACTCTCATCAGGACCCTTAGAGCAAACGCACCTGGAAAGGTTTCAAAATGATTGTCCTATCTCATAATTTTTTTGGGCTAGCTAATCTTGCCAAAAATATAGACAACAAAACCTTGGTTGAAATTCACTCCCCCTCTATCCTATTCTTCCAAGAAACCATGATTGTTGGGAAAAAATTAGAATCCTCTCTCTCATCCTACCTCCTGGGATGAGATTTTCTTTCCCTAGATGCCTAGGGAAGATCCGGTGGAATCATCATAGGCTAGAAGAAATCCACCCTCAATCTTATTAACTCTTGGGCCTCTCCCTCAGTCCTTTACACCCACCTTTTCTCAAATGAACTTAACCTAGACTTCCTTTATGCAAATGTCTACGGGCCCTACTAAAAAAGAAAGGATTTATGGAAGAATTTCTTCAACGCAATTCACTCTCAGTGCTCTCTCATGATCGATGTGGACCTAAATTTCACCCAGGGTGACTATGAAATCTAGGGGCCCTTGAGTTAGAAGGACCCACTCTCGAACTTTTTCATTCTCAAATTGGATGAAGTGGGCATGTCAAACATTCAACCTATGAAGTACAACCCCACCTGGAGGAATATGAGGACCGGAAGTGATAGGGTTGCAAAGATTCAAACAATGGAGCTTTAAGATTCAGGCAATGGGTGGCTTCAGGAGGGCTCTCTAACCACAATGTCATCCTCCTTGAGATAGATGGACCTGGTAAAAATCCCCCCAACCCCTTTAAATTCAATCCCCTTTGGTTGGAATCAAAAATCGTATTTGGAGGCTATCAAGAACTGTTGGATTCCCTACAATCCTCATCTTCTTGAATCCTCATCCATTTAGTTCATGTAAAAGCTCAAGAGAGAAAAGGCAACTTCCATTGCTTGGAACAAAGCTAGTAAGAAAAAAGAAAACAAAGATCTCTCTATGCTCAAAAGGAAATTGTTGAATTGGCATAAATTAGAAACCTCAAGGAATCTCAAAGAGGAACTAAAAGAAGAGAATAAATCCTTGGATCTCAAAAGAAGAAAAATCCTACAAAATGGAGAACATGAATGGAGGATCCGGCGAGCTCTGCTTTAAAAGAAGGCTATTAAAAACACAAAATTTTTCCATCATTTTGCCAACCATAGGAAAATACACAACACCATCTAGTCAGTCCACAAAATTGATGGATCTAAGGAAAAATCCTTTGAAGAAATAAAACATGAAGGCTCCTCCCACTTTGAATCTTTGTTTAAAGAAGACACCAAATTGAACATAAATTATATCTTAAAGGTGACAAATATCTTCCCCAGATTCATCTCCCCATAGGATAACCACAAACTAATGGAAGATATTACCAAAGAAGAGATGGAAAAAAACATACACAAATTTAGAAGGCCATAAGTCCAGGCCCTGATGGATTTCCAATAGATTTCTTTCTCTTCCCTACATTTGAGAGCTTGCTTGTGCTCCTCCTTTCTCTCCTCACCCCTATGGTGAGCAATAAATAACCTATCATCGAGAAAGCAATAAATTCTTCATCCTCCCAAAATGTTATCGAAAGGACATTGGAATTCTCAAATTCTCAAGGAGATTCTTTTACTAAAATGTATGATCCATTCCTCAGCATCTGTGGAACACGAACAAACCAAAGTCCCTCCTAACGTTGAACGACTGATCATTTCAAGGGTGGGACTAACCCGTAGATAAGGAAGGAAGGTCTCACTTGCCTTTGCACTCAGTATTATAACTATCCGTTGACTTTACACCGATTCTAATATTTTATTATTAATAACATCATCTTCCTTCTGCGGAATCCTCAAGATAACTTCATCATTTCCAAAAGCCATTCATTGGCACATTAGCTGCGATCGTATCTCGGGCCAAGTTCATCATCATCCGCTTGGTGGCATCGGGATTATCGACCGTATCCGCTGGCCCGGATGGATTAACAGATTTCTACAAGGGATGTTTCAAAATCATTGGTGAAGACCTCTTGAATATGTTCGAACACTCAAGAAGATATGGACACGTTCATGCCCCCTTCAATGACACATTCATAACACTCATTCCAAAGGTGGATGATCCCTCCATCTTTGACCAATTCAGGCCCATATCAAGAGATGCAACATCAACACAAATCATTTCTTCAATCAAAGACAATTACAGGCCATTCAAAGGAGAAATTTGGCTTCCTCGATGGGCATCAAATCCATCAAGCCATAGGGATTGTGTAGGAAGTTCACTCCATACACACTCAAAAGCAAAAGGCAATCACTTAAAAGGTTGATCTCTCAAAATCCTCTAACATGGCAAGTTGGCTATATATCAAGCTCCTCTTAGTTCACCCGGGCTTCAGTCATCCCTTTGTCACCTGAATAATGAATTGTATTTCATCAACATCCTTTGCCCTCCTCATAAATGGATCAACCACAAAATTATTCAAAGAAGAAAGAGGACTCCACCAAGGATGCCCTCTCTCCACTCCTCTTTCTCCTAGTGGTAGAATGTATCAACAAATTAATCCATAGTGAATCCTCAACAACAAAAATCAAATGTATCAATATCAACTTCTCTTTTTCCCTAGCACACCTTCTTTTTGTAGATGACATCCTGTTATTTTGTGAAGGGAATATCTCATATATTTCCACCTTAAAGGATATTCTTCATACCTACGTATCGCTATGGGAATGCAAATAAACATGGATAAATACTCTCTCATCTATTAGGGCCTATCATATTTCGAATGTCGATACACTTCTAGAACCCTGGGTGCCCCCATTTCAATGAACTTGGATGGTTTGAAATATCTAGGTTTCAACCTGAAGGCAAATAATTACAATAAGAAGGATTGTCAGTGGCTCTGCTCCAAGATAGAAAAAATATTAGTCTCATAGAAAAACCATTGGATCTCCCAACCAAGACGGTTAGTGTTAGTCAAATCTGTCTTGGAAGAAATCCCACTCTACTAGACTTCATTGGCTTGGGTCTCTAAGGGAATCTTGGAGAAAGTCAATCAACTATCCTTCATATTTCCATGGGCTGGAATAGAGGAAACAAGGCCCCTTATGCTGGCATAAAAAAAGGGTCTCCATCCCAAAATCTTATGGTGGATGAGGCATCAAACATATCCATTTGTTTACACAAGCCTTAGAAACAAAGAATGTATGGGGGATCATCACAAACTCTAGCATGTGGGCCCACAATGTCAAAGAAAATAACTTCCCCCAAGACTCTTCAGTCAATTGGATTTGACAAATCCAAAAAACATCAAAAAATGGTTCAATAATTTGGAAGGCCACTGTAAAAGCATTCCCATTGATCAAGAACTGGCTCATCTAGAAGATTGAAAAGGGAGAAGACGTCCTCATTGGTAGATATTCTTGAATCGATTGCAAAGGGAAACACCTTCTTCCAGATCTTGTAGTTTAGGATCTCATCAATGTAGGTTATACTCACCTCCATCACATTTCCCGAAGGAATTTCTCTTTGGGTATCATGCAATGGATAAATTGGGAGGAATTGGTTTTAAATGAGCAACATGCACACAACTAGAGTGAATACATTGATGATCTTTCCTCTTCCATGGTCAACCTCACTGACCAACCTAACTCCCTCATCTGGTCCTTCAACCCAGCAAGGACCTACACACCAAAGCAGGGCTACCTAGCATTAATCTTGAAACACATTGAAGAGACAACCCCATGGTGGGGAGCCATCCTATAGAAATTGAAATGCCCAACCAAAGAAAAACTCTTCATGTGGCTCCTCCTCATAAACAAAGCACCCACTTGGGATAATCTACAGAAGCATATTTTTATGGGGTCTGACCGATGCCATCTTTGCAAACAAGACACAGAGGATATCCCACATATGTTTCTACATTGCCCCTTCACAAAGGGATTTTATCCATTTCTCCTCCTCTCTCTCTCCTTTCCCCGACCACATGGAACCTTTGTTGAATATGCTCAACCTGGGATTTTCCTCCTTTCCACCCTCACAACACAAATATCTTCCTCTCATTGCAACATGGGGTATTTGGATTTCCAGAAACCATGTTATCTTCAAAGACTCTGATCCCTCCCCCACCCACGCCTCCTCATTCATTTCCATCCTACACTCCTTCCCTAAATCACCTTCCCCAAAATTATTCCCCTCCCATCCCCCCCATCCATTGACTCACTCTACCTTGGGAAAATTTTGATGAGGTAGCTCAGGGTTCCCCCTCCACATGTGTTATTGGGGGAATCATCTACATTGATCCTAACATAAAAATATCTTTTGTTGCCTATCTCGGCACTTCCACCAACAATATCAGTGAATTATGGGCGGTGAAAATACTCCTCACCCTAGCAAAAGAAAAAGGTCTATCACACATAAAATCTTTGCTGACTCCTCTCTGGTAATAAACCGCATAAATGGGAAACAATCCCTTCACACTTTCTCCCTTCAACCAATTTTGGAGGACATTAGAAGGCTACTTTCATCTTTCCATCATGCAACTTCTACACATGTCTACAGGAGATGGAATCAAGAAGCGGATGACCTAACAAAGGATGGATTGGACTTAGAACTCAGTTGCTGGAAAACCTGGGAAGAAAGACCGCCAAGCTCCACAAAAAATCTTCGCAACATTGGTCCAACTAATGCTTCAATTTTTGTTGTTGTCACAGATACAACTATATCTTTTTTTGTTGACAGTCTTTGTTGTTGATACAAAAAGTTTTATTTTTCTACTCCCATAAAGGGAAGGATTGTATACAGTTTTTTGATGAAAAACTTGAAAACTATCAGGACCTATAAGGCAGAAAGAAATTTTGGAATAGAGCCATCACTAGCAAACACTATGAGGCAAGACAAGCCAAAAGGAAATGCACCTACATTATACTATTGTAAATTGTCTTTTAATAAAATTACAAATGTTTTTCATGGATATATATATATATATATATATATATATATATATATATATATATATATATATATATATATATTATGTATTATGACATTTAAGTTCATAATTAATATGCATGTGTTTTTCCTTGCAGGTCACAAATAATTTATTTGAATTCAAAGGTGGTACTAGGGTAAATTGTTAATGCAACATAGTCCCTTAATCATGTTAGAGGTATCGACATATAACATCAATTTGGTAATGTTGAGTTATAATCAGATGTATGTACAACATTGATTGAAGATGAATTAATATACAACGATCAACCACCTAATCCAATATTAAGTGATGCTAATTGAATTTGGACCAAATATAATTAATATTTGAGAAACATTCTAATTCAATCTGAAAAATCCTAATTAACATGATAAATCATGGAAAAATGTCTACACTACTAAAAATTAATTACATACAAATACTTCTAATTTATACTCACATCATCATTTTCAAGTCATATATGTTTATCCTTTATCTATATTAGTAATCTATAGCTATGTCATTGAAAATACACCAAAACCGATTAAAGTTGTTAGTATTTAGCTTATAAAAATGTCTTGACTAGCCTTTTTTTGTCGTGTAGTCACATATTAACCATTTTGTACTAGTGCGTGTCTGATTTAATGTTTGAGCCAACAATTTTTTTTGTAAATTCTGACAAACTATTCTATTAATATATACAAAAAAATACATGCAAGAAGACTAGCCAACCCAGAGAGGTCCGAGGAAGCCTCTCTTTGAGCTTGGCAGTAGGTACTATAAAAAAACAAGAGCCTACCTATGATGGGAAACCAATATGAAAAGTTCAGATTTACTGACTTGCCCTCTGTGGGGAAACCAGGTCTACAGTATCTCAAGGAGAACATATAGATTGTCAAGTTTAACACTAAAACATATACAGGGTGTCGTCTTTGTTGGAAGCCTCGAGCGCTAGATGAAAGAGGAAGTGGAGGGCCGGTCTTTTCTTGCCACCTGCTTCCTAGGAGGGACAGTCACATGTTCCTCTTCTTGATTATGTTGATGCTCATAAGTACATTGGTTGCAAGATTGATTGGGAGGCTCAAATCCATGCTGAGAACCATGCGGAGAATTGATAAAGGAGGAGGAATGGGAGAAAGAAGAGTGCATGAGGGAAGAGCATGCATGCCCCGTAACTCCACGAAGCCACATTATCATTTGAGCAAGAAAATGTTTTATAACCCAATAGCTTCACCAACACTCCCAAGTTCATTGGGTGGTTGGATGGGTCCACACCATTTCCTCTTCCCAAGCGTCTAGCATCTGTCATAATTTATCAGGGACTGAATTGGCATATCCTTCTGGGATAAAGGTTGAAAATTGGAAATAATGGGGGGAGCTCTACCACCTTTTCCTCATCGAGGCGTCGCCCTGATCCTTCTAGGCATGCTGAAACTCAAGCCCCATATGAGTGGGAATTGGAAAAGAACTTTGTGTTTCACCAAAAGACCGAATCTACCAGTAGTGAGGGTGAACCAGTAGAAAAGAGCCAAGAGAACTCACATGACTAGAGAGTTATCCACACTGCAAACACAATACACCAAATACTCGCTTGGGGAGATCGAATCCATGGAGTTTAGACAGAAAAGATTCTAACTTGAGGCTGCTTGCAAATTCCATATTGAGCTTGGAGAATGCAAAGACAAAAAGGTGGGTTGCTTTGAACCAAAATTTCCAAATTCATATTGTTTAATTGCCAGGTTACCATCGTACCTAGATTGGTTTGTTTCCATAAACAAAGATCTATGGAATTTAAGGCCTCGGGCCTCGAAAAAATATCAAAATTAATTCGTAAGAGAGTCAGATGAGGAGGCACTCAAATGTCTCGTGTATGAGACTTCTATCGTGTCACCGTTAAAGCCACCCACATCAAAGAAATCACAGTATTTCAAAGCAAGACATATATAATCCTGCTTTAGAGTGATGTTAGGGAGAGTGGTAAATTACAAATCATTGAGAGTAGATCTATCTGAAGCACCTTTATTAGCCAACATATCAACTATAGCATTAGCATTTTGCTTAACATGTTGAAAAATGATGGCTTCGGTGAGGGCCATTGAGTTTTCCAGCTGATGCAATCCATATTCAGGTCTCCAACTAGGTGATAACTTGGCCACTTGGGAGCCACTTTGAGTGTAGGTTTCCAAGGAGATGATGAGATGGGAATCCCCTTCAACACTGAGGGGAAAGAGGGTTCATTTGATCGTTATCTAAAGACCATGGAGGAGCCCTAAATTTTCAGTTGCATTATTGCTTTCAATGCCTAGAGCTCCATAAAAGATTCATAGAATGATGCTCAAGTTATTTCTAAAAACACCACCAAATCCCGCCAATCCAGGTCACTAGAAGCACCACCGGTTGAGTTTGAAGAATCCTCTTGGAGGGAAGCTCCATTTTTCCGACCTGGAAGGATTTTTTTGAGGCCCAATTAAACTAGTCGGTTGGGTAGGATAAGTAATATTCCAACTCTGAAGAATGATAGCCTTATGTTGCTAAGCCTTGAAGTCTTTCTCTGTCTAGGAGTGGAGAAGGAGAGTTTCTAAAATGTGTTTTCTACAAGTAGGCCAAAGGATCTCCCAGGAGCATTTATTTTCAACATTTTTGATTTCATTCCTTCCCTATTTCCCAAACTATAAATCATGAGATCAGCTACCACAACCAATTGAGGATAATATTATGAAAAGGGTTGTCTTTCCAATTCTTGAGAGTCTACACTGCATCCCCACGCATACAATCTTATTTTCTGCAAAGAATTGTTATTTTGTCCCAGAGCCTATTGGAGAGAGGGAAATTGTCCAGAAGATGATCTATAGTTTCATCATTGCATAAGCATAAGACACAACGAGGGGGGACATAGAAACCTCTTTTGATGATATTATCCTAGGTTAGGAGCCACTTGTTATCACAAGCCAAAGGAAAGTGGTGACCTTGGGCCAAGTTTTCATATTCCAAATCTTGTTCCAAATAGGATCTGATTGCTCAATCTGAGATAGGATTGAGAGATGATAAGCTTCTTTAACAGTGAAGGAACCCTTTGGGTGATATCCCCATATAATTATATATGTCCTCTAAAGCGTGCAGATCTTATGCTTTTGAATATTTTTCCATATATGATCTGTGGGCCCAACCTGTGGATCAATTGGCCATTCATGAAGAGATTTCCATATTTTGAAATCTTGTTGGTTTCCTGGTTCCCAAAAATCATTGACTTTTGACCGGTTCTGAACTTTGGAATTGAATTCATGTATTAGGGAGGGGTGTTTGTCCAAACTTGAATTTGCTGAGTCCACCCAAATTTTATAGAGGTTTCACACAAATTTCCATGTTATGTTGTTGAATGAGATCCCTTTGAAGATTTGTTGCATTCCAAATAAGGGAGCCTTGGATATTCTGATTGTAGCAAATAAAATGTTGTGGATTCCATTTTGATGCATATTTTTTGTTCCATAATTGAGCCCAGGGATTCAAGTTTTTGACTAACCAATTCCACCATATCTTTGCATTGAGGACTTCATTACTTTTTGTTGGGTCATTTTTATAGGATAAATCGGTAGGTGAGGACACTATCCCATCTCCCTAGGTCCACTTAGATCTAGAACAAAAACACACCGTATCATGACGCTTTCCTTAAGTTTTAAATATTGAATTTACTAACTAAAGAGGGATAGTGACATACCATTTAAATCGCCGCTTCCTCTCTCACTATCGCCATCCTACTTTGAACCCAACACTAATACAATGATGATCCCGCAAAAGAACTTAACCAACTAAAGTGATAGTAATAGAATAAACTCAATATAACCCCATGTATGTGATCAAGGAACTATACAATAAAACACAACAAGCTTTATAGGAAAGAATCTCTCCATACATCAGATCATATTAAATGTGAAAGAGGATTACAACCATGGCCTTGATAAATGTAAGATCCCTTCCAACCGCCCTTCATTCCCCACACACTTCTTGTCTCGAGATTTCGAGACCATGGATTTGATAGCCACTCACAATCTATCTTGACAAAGCAAAATCTCAAAGCCACTCTAACCAAGTTAACAATCCTGCCAAAAACAAGCTCTAGATAACTTTCTCCATGAGAGCCCTCTCCTTATAAGCCTAAGAGGATAAGGTGGAGAGGTTTGTATGATCCCACTAAATCATGAAAGCGTAGTAAGATCCAAACCATTCGATACCACCTCACCATGGAAGTTTCTCCTTCTAGAAGATTTGAGAAACGCTCAAGCCCCATGTGTAATCATTCTTGCACCCTACCTATAAAGAAACCTACGAACCTCTCACAACCCATCTATGGTGTAACCTACGAGAATCAACCATTCTCACCGCCTATATAGAAACTTGCAAACATCCTCTTTAATAGGGTTTTTTACAAACGAGAATGCAACTTATTTTCTCGTGAAAAGTTCTTTCTTCTTCTTCTTCTCGTGAACATGCAAAGCACCGACCCTCCGAAGGAAACATATAGGTTTACATCATTAACCATAGGGATGACGAAATAATGTTTAATGCAGATCCCCCCAAAGTATGAAGTTAGAAATCAGAAAGTGATAGCTGAAATACTTTGTCGAAAACTCGTGTAGGGGAATAAGGAAATTTCATCGTAATTCACAACAAACAAGGAAATACAATAATATATCATCACCGAGTTAGAGATTCCCATACTCGTATCACAAATGACTCGAAAGGATAAATGTCGACATGCAAAGATCCATGTCAAGTAAGACAAGGTCATGGCCAATAAACATACACTATGGATCCATGTCGATATGACTCAAATCAGAACATAACCACCAAAAATACACACTGTGGATCTATGTTTTAAAGTTTCAAATTTGAACATAGCCACCGTGACATACAATGTGGATCTATTCAATAGTAAAAGTTGAATATACTCCAACTAAACCCCGATCTATCGAAAAATATCTGTGGTCTTCATCTCCACCACTTATAGCACGACCTAACCATGAATACATGTGTTGAAGTCAACATGGTAGAAACCACTTACTAAATCAGCTGATACCGCATCAGCAAGGGAATCACCATTAAATAATGAATCCTAAGATACACACCAGTAATCCAACTGCATCGTGAATTAATGAGCTGAAGTCAAACACTGACCTATCTCTAATCAGGTCACAATGAAAACCCACTATGACCGTTATAGAGGGCCTTAATGTATCCCCATCAATGCATTAATGAAACAAGTAACAATATTTGATGGAGATCAGAGTAACAAGGGATTCAGGACTCACCGTGATGGTCGGTCACAATAGAAGGCTTAAAGGCTGCATAAATTGTCGATGCAATAGAAGGATTTATGGGTTGAACTTATTTTTTGAACATCATATTGACTTAATACCACAATTGTCTTGGAAACACCAACAACAGGATCATAGACCAATTTGTAATCTTATAAGGAGTATGATCAAGATAATGAGTGGGTTTTCTCCAACTCAGACACAAGGCTTAGTGGGAAAGGGTGTCATGTTCAAAAGTTTAGATTCTTCCATGGAATACAAGTTTAAACACATTTCTTTTCCCAATTTTTCCCCACCATTTTTGGCATGGTACCTTTTATTTTTATGCAAGCTTGAGGAGGATAACATATGCTTTGTCGGCCTAAGCTCATCCTGACGAGTCCCCGGACATGCTTTAACTTAACCCTAGGAAGGAGCGGCTCTATCCATGGGCCTTCTTCAATGTTTGTTTTGTGAGTTCAAAGAAAGAAACCTAAGTGGGTTTTTCATGTTTATAGCTCCAAAAACACCCTAAAGAGAACCTATTAGTTCCTTTGCAAGTAGTCCATGAGACCTAAAAAAGAGATAAACTATCACCAATGTATATTTTCTAATTACTTTAACTAGCCGCGGAAAAGAATAAGGTCACCGCAATCTTTCATGTTTAGAGAGTCGAGTGATCTTAAAGGGAACCTGTGTGGTCTTTTTCGTATAACCCTTTACTTAGTCCGAAAAGTATTAAAAAGTATACTCGGCTACATTCTCTAAATGTGATTTACAAGCACGAGAAAGAACAAAGACTAAGTCAAGAACTTATTTCATGTATTTACCGAAAGTACGAGAGAAAGAACAAAGACTAAGCTCCTGATTGTTTTCATTTTACTTTAAGCTTCAAAACAAAACAAAACTATACTTGGACCTAGTTTCATTTTGCCACGTTTTGAACCGGAGGAAACTATGCTTGAGGCAAGTGGTTTCATTTCTACACAAGCTTGAACCATAGGAAAATCCTATGCTTGAATTCTTCAACGCATAACACATGATGGTTGGAACTAGCCCCAAATTTAAGAAACTAGCTTCTACTTCACATGAAGTCCGTAGGTTGAGGCAAATGCCCTGCTTGCTCTCATCCAACTGCAAAGGAGAAATGAAAGGAAGCTTCAAAAATCTTAGATCAAGGACTTGACTCAAATAGAGAGGGGGAAAACTGTTTAATTTTTTACCAGCTGGACACAAAAACAAGAACTATGCTGAACCTTTGTTTCATTTTTTTTTATCATAGTTTCCACAGACATCTTAAAAACTATCCTAGTGGGTTTCATTTTTGTCCAGCTTGAACAGGGAAACCATGCCAAAGACCTCTATTTAATTCCAGGCTGCTTCAGAGACTAAACTATCCTCGAACCTCCTCTCATCGATCTATCCTGCGAGGACAATGTCTTTAATGACACGGCGTCATGGACAAACTCAACAAGGGCTTCCAAACAGTCTTTCAATTTGAAGGAAGAACATACTCCCTAAGGACACCATGTCGAGGGTCGTGATGGGAGTAAAGAGATCGCCTTCACCAACCCTGTCAAAGAGATCACCATGTCAACTAATCGATCTAAGTCATCATAAAGTTGTCATGGCTTACAATGCCACATAATTGAATCGCATGGGTGATATCATTTAATATAAGAACCATTAGGAGTGAAATTCAGCAATATCAGAATTTCGAACAGCTGAATACAACAAATACAACCCATCCATCGGAGGGAAAGATATCACACTAAAAAGAGTGGACATGATAGATTTTATGGCATAGACATAATCTCACCAAGGAGTAAAATAAATCCAAGGGGTCTTGGACAAACATGACATCTATGATAGTTTTCCCCTCCCCAGAGTTATAGGAAACTCCGAGAAGGGTCCTAAAGTATTGACTAGTTTTCCATATGATACATTCGTGTAACCATGCAAGGGAGGACAACCCAAAGCATTTCAAGCAACAGAGGACAAAATACCAATGGACAAACCTTCATCTATCAATCTGAGGAACGCCTTGACCACAAACCTGCATCAACTGGAAAGGTATGTGAGAGGGAATATGAGGTCAAGTAAGCACACCCCAATTAAAAAGGACAGTATCATTACTTGAGAGGTTCCACGAGAAGTGGAGGACACCTTACTCCAGATGGTAGAGTTTATCAACAAGAAAACGGGCGATTTACTCGAGGAAGAGTAGGATCGACCGATGATGGGATTTGATCAACCATGCAAGAACTTTCAAAGGAAGAGTGGGATCGACCGAAGGTGGGATCAGATCAACCACTTTGGCACCTTCGGATGAAGGGTGGGACTAATCGAGCAAGGGACTGGATCAACCACTTTAACACTCATCAAAGGAGGAGCGGGACTGAATTCCACACGTAAATCCGCATCTAATTCACTTGGGTTTCATTCTGTTTAGAATGGGTCACAGTGAACGATCACCATCAAGTGATGGCTTCCACGGAGAGTGGGATCAACCAAGGATGGACCGTATCGACCGCTTTAGTTTCACTCTCCGAGGGGAGCGCAGGCTGACCTGCTGATGGTATCTGATCAAATCACTGTCAACTCCGTAATTAAAGATCTACCAGATTGTCGACATGATCAATCTAGATTGACCCATTCGGGAACTTGATTGATCATCCATCAACTATAGGTGATGAGAAATTCAGATGTAAGCAGCAGTAGTTGGAGGTTGTAACGCCATGTCTTCCGGTGAATTTAAGTGGTTTGTGAACGATATCAGGGTACAAGAGCGATGACTTCTAGAATATGCTACGGGAACTTGATCACTTTTCTTTCTTCCAACAATATCATGATCTAGGCTGACTGAGGCTGTATGTTGTTATGAGGTTGACATGTTATCAAATGTATTCTACTACAACTGGATATCTAGGAACTTGAGATACACAAAGTTCCTATGGGTATTTGGCCATTTATAGGTTAAGATCTTATATCATCATCACTCCCAGCACGATTAATAGTAATCAGTTGTTTTCCAACATGTTTTGACAGTGGTTGAGGTTTTAATCCTCGCTTTATCTTTCTCTTAATTCTTTCTTTTTCTTCTTTCTGACCACCGTTACTAGTTTTAATCTTTCTACTCATGAATAAGATGATGGAAGCATGACCTGTGCTGGGCACACTTTATCAATGAAGAAGGCAGGTTGATCAATGACGATTCTCTTGGGGAAGCAAGCCAGACTCAAGCACTAATCTCATTCAAGATTCTCGAGTGGAAAACTACCATACCGTAATCCAATATAGACTAAGGTCAGTACTATGTGAGGATAGTCCAACGGTCACAAGAAGGAAAAATGTTCCTGGAGCAGGGTTTCCTTTATTGGTCATTTCGGGAACTGGCTCCATTAAATAAATATCCACCTAGAGTCTGCTAGGGAAACATACACTAGTAACCTATGGGCAAGAAAGAAAACAAAACCTTTTCATGGAACGCATTCAGTTAAGATGAACCAACGTAACAAAGTAATGAGATAGAGGGTGAAAGTTATTTTGATCAATTTACTTATAACGGAATCCTCACACCCTAGCAATATTAATCTCCCATGAATTTCATGAGTTTGGCTTAATGACTGAAGACGTCTCCTCCACAAATACCTTGTATAAAGACCCAAAGATAGGCCAACAGGTTACCAATCACTAACATGCCTGACCCACTCCCATCCATGCAAGGTATTCAGTCCAAATCAACTGCCGAAAGGCTTCCACTCATCAGCTGTGGGCATACCCTGCCACCTTAATACACGAATCTCATACCAAGACTCAACAAAGCAGAGTAATCCCACCGCCTAATGCACCCCTAGAGTTTAACTTTGTGTGAAGTATTCCCATGACAAATGTAGGGTGGATTAACTTCCTTTCACAAGATACTATATTTATTTTGCAAAATGGAAGACTTTCACACCTATTCCTAAAGCCCCACACTAATCTAATGGGGTTGTTACTGTAGTGGATAAAATGCCCATCCACTTTTTGTAAGCTTATTTTATGTTGTTACCAAAAGGAAATATGGAAAAGGAGGAGCCAATGAATCTAAATTTAAAAAGGATGAAGATGGAATCTTTTTCATTGGATGAAAGCATTGTAGAAGGAGAAACATTACTAGTCTATACACAGTCCAAAAATCTTAAAACTCACATCGAATATTATCATGAAATGAGCAAAAAAGATCAGATGACTAAATGCACTTATCTATGATTCATGGGAATTTTTTTCAGAATTTAAGACCAAAATGCCAAGAATCATGCAATTCTCCTACTTCAAATAATAAGGATGCCCCTAACTTAATATAAAGAAGAATAAATTTTTGTTTGAAAATTTTCACTAAAAGCAATTATGAACTTTGTTAAAACAAAGAGACCCAAACTTAAAAGTTTTCTTTTAAAGCTTAACTGTCGTAAGAAATACGACTTTTCCTAAATAATTTGAAAACACATGCTTGTAATTGAAAGGATTTTAAAGTAAGAAATGACTACATCCTTCAAATCAAAACAAAGCTTCTAATGTACAAGTAATTCTAAAGAATGTCATGTAATTGTGAACAGATCAATATAGTCTGAAAATCTTCAATCCAAAGTTGATCAGTAAAACTATCAAAGATGACAAGACCCAACTAAAAAAGCCAAACAAGTTCATACCAAAGAAGAGTATAGGAGGAATTAGGCTTCCTGAGATGGGACACTGTAGGGAAAGAAGTCAGACTGATCTAACAAATGAAAGAAATCAATGGTTTTCTATAGTTGAGAGGCTAAAAGAGAATGTCTAGAATCAAAGAAAATTTTGAAAGGACAGGAATCATGGAACTTTAGATCTGTGAGTCTGATGATGTCCTGCATCAAAAACCGTGAAACATAATCAAAAGAAGTAAACTAATTTAACTGTGAGGTCAATTCATCCCCAAAGAGGAATAATTTTGTTATTGACAAATTTAGGGTGTGATGCCTGACCATCTCCTGATCCATCTAGATCTAGAAATTGAAAACAACCAAAAACATGGACGCTTCTGTTTAAAAATTGAATTTACTTAACCAGAGATAGGAGATACCTATTTAAAATGCTATTCTCATTTCATCCTAGCTCCGCTCCAACACTCATAAAATGATGATCCCGCAAAAAGAACGCAACCCTAAAGGATAGTATATAAACTGGGTAAACTATGTATGATCAAGGAATCCACTAAACACTACCTGATTTAGAAATAACTATTATTGGAATATACAATGGTATATTTGAACTCATGGCCTTGATGTTTTAAGGTCCCTTAAAATAGTTCCTTGCTTTCCACACACCTTGCTCCAAGGATTCACCACAGATCTGATAGCTACTCACAACCTATCTTGACAAAGGCAAAACTCAAAGACACTCAAATCAAGCTACAATTCAAGGCAACCAACTTAGCTCTTTTCTCTCATGAGAACTCTCCTTTGAGTAAGTCGGAAGAGGAGCAGTGAGGAGGTGATGATCCTACCAAATCAAGGAAAGTTTGTGTAAGATCCAAACCATCGTAGGGAGCCACCTCACCATGGAAGTTTCTCCTCTAGAAGATTCTGGAGAAATCACCTGCTTTTTCCACGTACATTCTCATACCATTTATAGAGAAACTTTATAACCTCTAACCTGTTTGAGAAAGTACACCTGTGCATTATCAGACTGCCTATATAGAAACATATCCTCTTTAATAGGGTTTTCAAAAAGGAAAATGCAAATTTTCTTAGGAAAAGTTCTTCTCTCTTTCTTCAGGAACTCAGGCCAATAACCCCTCTAAAGGCAACAGACAAGTTTACATCATTAACGCTCATGAGGGTGACGAAAATAATCTAAATTACCCCATTCCAAACCACCCATTACTTGGGCTAAAACTTGTCCTGGCCTTCTCATACCGTGAGCCCATTTGAAGGTGTTTTGGTCTCCTCCCCAGAGAAAAGTGCGTTAAGTCACTCTTATTTGTTTGAGAACCCATTTAGGGGTAGCTAAGGAAGAAAATAGATATAGAGGCATAGATTGTAAGACCACTTTGATGAGAATGAGCCGCTCTATCATGTTAAGGGAGCAGAAAGTCCAAGAGGCTAGATTATGGTCAAGTTTGTCAATAAGCTCTCTCTAGTTAGAGTGCTTTAGGGCAGAGTCAATTAAAGGAGTGCCTAGATATTTTGAGGGAAGGGAGGAAATGTCAAACCCCAATATTCTAGCAATATTCCTTTGAGTGATTGAGAGGGTGTTGAAGAAAGAAATGTGTGATTTTTCCAAATTAATAGATGCTCCAAAATATTTTATAAAGATATTAGATTACAGGGATAACACGGTTATTTAACTAAGGCCCATAAGCAAGTTGTCATCCACGAACTATTGGCAGGACAGGGGAGGTTTGTATTAGAGAGATACTCCTTTTAAGGAGCCAGAATGGCAAGCATTTTTTAGTGTGCATCCTGGACCTTCTGCCATCAGAATACATAGGAAAGGGGAAAGAGGATCCACCTGTTTGATTCCTCTTGAGGGAGAGAAGGTACAGGAAGGTGACCCATTAACCAAGATATAAAACAAGGCCGATGACAGAAGGGATAAAATCCAACAAGTCCATGAGTGGTTGAAGTCGAAGGCCAGGAGGTTTTTTTCAATGTATCATGAGCTTAAGCGGTTAAAATCATTTGAAAGATCCAACTTAAGCAACATATCCAATTTTTTTGTAATTTTCAAAGAGTGTATAACCTCATGAGCTATAATGATGCCATCTAAGATTTTCCTTCCTTCTACATATCCCATTTGATTCTGGGAAATGAGGATGGTAAGAAGGGGCTTGAGGTGATTAGATATGACTTTAGTGATGATTTTATAAACCACATTACAAAGAGATATGGGCCGATACTTACTTGGCGAAGCTGCATTGTCTTCCTTCTGAATGAGAGTAAGGAAGCTAGAATTAAAGGCTGGTAACACCCATTTATTCTTGTGTGATTCATCCACAAGCTCCTTGATGTCCTCCTTTAAGAGATCCCAACAATAGTGAAAAGAAATTATAGTAAATCCATCCGACCTAGGGGCTTTTCCTTCCTTCATCTGGTTGACAACAACTTCTACTTCCTGCATGCAGATGGGGTGCATCAGAGTTTTGTTGTGATATTTTTTGACAAGATGGGGGATGTGACTTGTCAGATGATTGATAGCTTATGCTCTAGAATGGTCATCCTCTTCTATAAGATCTTCAGAAAAGGATACAATTTCTCACTCAATGTCCTTATGTGCTTCTATTATGGTGCCATCCGCCTTTTTGAGAGAGGTTATTTTATTGTGAATTCTATGATGAATGGTAGAGCGGTGGAAGAAGGTTGTATTTTGTTCCCCTTCTTTTAGCCAATTAATACTGGATTTTTTTTTTCCAGAGTATTTCCTCCTTCCTGCATCTGTCCTCAATACTAGCCTAGATCTCTCCCTCTTTTTTCATTCTTTCCTTCATATGATCTTCACTAATCATTTGTTGTTGTAGCAACTCCATTTCCGGTCCAGATTATTTTTGGTTGTGAATATGTTTCCAAAGGTGAGTTTGTTCCACCTTTTCAGATATTGTTTCAAAAACTTAAGTTTTTGTTGGATCTCATACATCTTAGATGATCCCTTGATCTGATTGGAATCCCACCAATTCCTAGCCATTTCCATGAAATCAGGATGGGTAAGCCATAATTTTTTGAAGCGGAAGGATCTGCGATGCGAGTTACCCTCTTGATTCCATAACATGCAAATATTTCAGTGATCAGAGCCAACAAATGGAAGGATAGTGGTTGATAAGTCACCTTAAGAGGTGGTGATATCTTCTGAGACTGAGAATCTGTCCAGGCAAGATGTGATTTGAGATAGTCCTCCTTGTCTATTATTCTAAGTGTGGAGACCATTCGAAGTTTCCATATCCACCATCTCAAAACTATCGATGAAGTCCTTAAAGAGTTTGTCTTCTTGAGTCAGAGTACTACGCCTACCTTTCTTTTCATGGAGAGAGGTAATAAGGTTGAAGTCCCCTCCTAAGATCCACATTTTTCGAGGTAGATCTTGCTTATAACTCTCCAGAAAATCCAGTAGTTTGATTTTTTGGCTTGGAATTTGAGGGCCATAGACATTAGTAAGGGAGACATCAATGCTTGTTCTGATGAGATGGAGTTCTCAGTGGCCCAAAAATCTTGAAGAATTATCTCATTCGAGTTCCAGGTAATGGCTAGACCTCATGAAGCTCCTGCTAGATCTACCGAGAATGTTTTACTGCCTCTCCATAAGCGAGGCATCAAAGTTTCTACATTACAAGTGCTACATTTTTTTTCTTGGATCATGGTCACTAAGGATTTTTCTTGAATAAGATTCCTACGAATCAATCTATTCTTGGTGGGGCCATTGATGCCCCTTATGTTCCAAGAGATCACTTTCATTGAGAACTGGGGGGATTGGAAGGAAAGAACTATGTAAGTTGGGCATACTACCCTGATTCCACTAACCCTATTCCCAGAGTTGTGATGCATTGCAGATCTGTCTTGTGTCCTCTCTCTTTTGTGTCTTTTGGAGATTTTTTGGTATCTCTTTGAGGAGTGTGATGAATGCCCAACCTTGATCGCTCTTTGGCCTTGATTAAAGAATCTTTGAGAAGTTGGATATGCTTGGGGGAGATAGCATGGAAAGCATTATGTCGACATGCATCCTCGAGACCCAACAGATCCATATCGCTCATATCCTCATCCATGAGCACATCTAGATCTTGATTTGATGAACCTAGCGTGAGATCCTAAGCATTTGAGGCTCCCGGGGAAGAGTGATATTTGGAGCCATTAATACTTGGATCTTGAGTTGATCCTCCTCCTTGATCCTGTTGTGACTCTTGATGTTGTCTTTTTGGAGTTGGTTGGTCTTCTACAGGTGTTGCTTCCACTTCTTCTAAATGGGTGGCTAATACTTCAAAGCTATTGTTCATTAGTGGAATAAAATATTTTCCTGTCGAATGAGACTTGCGATTCTGGCGATGTCGATTAGTGACCTTCCTGAAGTCGTCTTCATCTTCATCTTCTGCATGTTTGTGGTCTGTGTCTAACTTGTTTTTTGGAAAATATTTAAAGAGGTTTCTATGCTTATGACATTTAGTGCAGCAAAAAGGCACGTGCTCATGATCCACTGGCTAGATCCATTCTTGATCTTCATGCACAAGTCAAATGGATTTTGGGAGAGCCCATGCTATGTGCATGTATACATAGATCTTAGCATCAGATGTGTATCTCTTGGATTTCGTTTGCTCCGCTATCTTAAAAAAATTGCCCAGAGAATTACCAATATCCATGAGGGTTTCTTCATCTTAGTAATCTTGG
>SNQJ01S0122659.1:0-26849 GCA_010110895.2 Picea sitchensis | reverse complement strand
AACACATGAAGAAATATTAATAATTGTTAAGAAGGTGTAAAATTGTTTAAGCTTATAAACAACTGATTCACCCCCCCCCCTCTCAGTTGTATTAGTATTTCCAACATGGTCATGCTTGCTTCCTCTGAATCTCAGAAGATAATCATCCCATTCATTTATAGCCGACACTGGATGTGGATAACCAACAATGGCTGAGAAATTGAAGGGGGAAAATATCTTGGCCAGGATAGCCTCCATAGCCTTTTGATTTGTCTCCCTTCAGTGGAGTCACCAACAGATTCTTCATAGTGAATTTGCATATGGTGAAAGATAATCAGTCAAAATTATGTGTCTAGCTTTAGTTCACCATCGAAAATTGGTTCTCTACAATGTCGTTCTTCCCAGGGAGATTTTCAATCTGGGACAACAACAAAAATCCTTCTTGAGAAAGATTTCCTTTTTTAATAATCCTCTCTGGGTCAGCTTCAGGTGTAGCCAGAGGCAGCTGTGGAGTATACCTCATGTGTCTTCCCTTCAGATACACCAATGAAATAGTGGAGTCACCAAGTGAAAGCTACAATCTTTAATGGTATTGATATCAAATGCACATTCATAATCATAGCTTCTTTGTCATTCTATCCTAGGGAAATGTCTTCAAAAGGTTCCCCGACAACGGTGCCATAAATGTTAGCACTAGAATTCACCCTCAGATTGCATATAAGGTAAGCCCAATACCCATTAGTTTATACAGTAAATGTAAATGAGTTTTAAGAGGCCAAATGGAGAATACTCAATGAAAATAACGTTCTAACTCAGATATATGGACTGGTATGCGCAAACAATTGAGGTCTTGGATCAATTTCAGTCAGTAAGTTCGAGTAAAGGTGAGTAGGAGGAAGACTTTGGTGATAAAAGTGTAGAGGTATATCATGAACATCATGCCTTCCAATAGCCTAAGGAAGAAAAAATTAAACACAAGATCCTCTTGGATTCAAATTTCAAGGAAATTGAAAGAAATCATAACAACATTATAATCAAACATCCATCATAATACAGTCACAACAATCCATGTGAATCAATCAATCATGAACTCTCTCAATATCAGAGGCAAATAAGATGGAGTAAGAAAGCTGACTTAGATTAATCAAGAAGTCTCAAATCAATACATAACCAAAGAACCAGTGTTCTTCATCAAAATATTATAATAGCAGGGAGCCTAGATCAACCATTCGACCTTTAACAAAATATCAGAACTAACTAATTATACTTAGAACTGCTGCAACCACCAGGAGTGTGATTGGACCATTTCATTCAAATTTTTCAGTTGATGCCTTCTCTGTCAGACTGTGTAGGAATTCTTACGTCAGACATGAGCCCGCCTCAGTGCGGGCTCTACGAAAAAATTCGTCCACCAGGGAGCTTTGGACTGACAATCGGCCCCCACGACCCTTCTCTCCAAGCATTCCATTTATGGGGTGATATGAGGTCTCAACCACCACCCCCATTTCCATTAACAACCTTCATCGAGATCAGGACAAGGCATGGCACCCATGAATGTTCCAGGTGGTGCCCACGACTTCTTCGAGTCAATCCCGACGCCTAGAGGTGAAGAAGATATTCTTTTGTGACCAAATACGTTTGCTTTCGGCCTTTGGTGCAACTCCTCTCCATCACTCCTGTTGGAGTTGGAAGTCACTCCTGGATTGTAGCAGGAGCAGAGACCAATGCCCATTAGTTTATGTCATGAATAATTTAATGGGGTGATCAGATGGATAGAGGCCCAGGAAGATATCGCTCTAACTCAGAAAATCGAGCCTGGTATGTAACAACAAAAGAGGTCTTGATCTAACTTCAGTCAGTGGGTTCATTATAAAATGAGAAAATGGAAGACTTGGTAAGAGCAGTGAGCAAGACTGCCTTGGGCATCAGGCCTTTCGACAACTTGAAGAGGAAAAACTTAGAACACAAGATCCTCTTGGTTCAGAGTTTTGGGGAACTGAAAGGTGACTTGATTGGATCTTCCAATTCCAAGTCATTCAGCGTTGAGAAAATACAAGAACTAATTAGAAACAATGCAACTATTACAGTAATCCAACATACATCATCCTATAATGGCGCAACTCGACTGGATCCTCCAATTCTGAGCGGTTCTAACACAGTGTAAACAGAGAGATGGAAAGAGGCTGACATTCATAAGGCAAGAAGTCTCAAGTGCTAATACATAACCAGAGCAACCAGTGCTGCATCAAAAATTTACAATCGGGAGCCTAGCTCAACCATCCCTCTTACAAAAATACAAAAACTGAGTAAATATACTCCTAAACCTTCACCCAACAGAGGCATCTTAGAACTTCTAGGGCGTGGCGTCTCTTCAGTCAAATCTAGCCTGAACTCCTTCATCAGATGTCACCTTAACTTTGCATGGCCTTTGCAGGGGGGGTAGCTGAAACATTAAAGGCTAAAATAGCATGTGCAGACTCCTCTAGTCAGACGAGAACTCGGCATGGCTTCTTTGGAGAAAACCAGCATACAGGACCATCTCAGGAAGACTGCCTACCGGAACCTCCATGCTTTGCATTTAATGAGTGAGCCGAGGTTTCAACTACCTCCATCCACCTTCATTTAGTTTTAGCAAGGGCTAAGATCGAGGTCAAGATGAACTGGTCTTTGGAGAACGCGACGATCCCTACTGCAGCTAAACCCAACACTTTAGCCCTTTGCACAGTTCTTTCTATCACCCCAAGTGACCACGGGCCGTTACCCTGTGCCTATATTCAAAGGCACTTTCAGGATTTCGTGTTTCGACGATTCTAAAATGCAGTGGAAGGAGGATACCCTCTGTTCTCTCGAAGTCCCAGTAGCCGAAATGGCTTGATCGCGTGCCACATGTCCCATTGGATGGACGACCTAGATCACTTCTCAAATGTGGGACCGCCTCTGGCCTGGACCCTTTCGGCGTTTCGGGTTTCGGGGTTCTGAAATGCAGTGGAAGGAGGAGACCCTCTATTCTCTCGAAGTCCCGGTAGCCAAAATG
This sequence comes from Picea sitchensis, assembly GCA_010110895.2. NCBI lineage: Eukaryota > Viridiplantae > Streptophyta > Pinopsida > Pinales > Pinaceae > Picea > Picea sitchensis. The sequence continues at coordinate 23,836 of SNQJ01S0122659.1, read as the reverse complement.
GCTTGATCGTGCACCATGTGTCCCATTGGATGGACGACCTAGATCACTTCTCAAATGTGGGACCACCTCTGGCCTGGACCCTTTCGACATTTTGGGCTTTGGGGTTCTGAACTGTAGTGAAAGGAGGAGACCCTCTGTTCTCTCGAAGTCTCAGTAGCCGAAATGGCTTAATCACGCGCCACTTGTCCCATTGGATGGATGGCCTAGACCACTTCTTGATTAACGGTCCTGGTTCTTTCGTGATTTTGCGCACCGGGGATACATGATGCAAGGAGGAGAGACCCTTGTATGTTGAAGTCCTAGTAGCCAAAATACCAAAATGGCTTGATCGTTTCGTGAGTTTGGCCATAGAAGATGAGCTCAGGCGCTTGACCACGTGCAACTCTACGACCCAAACTTACCCGATGGCCGTCGATCTGCCCCATCTGTGGATCCTCACCATTGAAAGACAAAGTGCCTGCTTGCTTGATTTTAAGCTCGAAATGGACCTCTTCTATGTGTTGCGCTTGGCGCTCATGACTGAAGCCTTTGAATAAAACGCATTTGATGGGTTTTAAACCCCATTTCTATGCATTTACACCAAGGACCTGAAATCAAAGAGAAACACCCCTCTTGTAAGAATTGGTGCTAACAACTCCATCTTAAATGTGACCTAGGGCCATGACCCTACGCAATTGCGTGATTGCGAGTACTACCAAGGGTGGTATGAAATATAACTGCTTTTGTTCCCACAATTCACCATGAACTGCCATGCGTCCCTTTCTAAAAGCCACGGTTCCAATTGCGGTCCGCCCCTGAGATTTTAAAACGTACGCACCTTCTGACCCTGCAATTTGTCGTGACTGTTGATCTTGCGATTTAAGATTAGGCCCTCTAATCAATGGCTCAGCTCTGGCACTTTTTATATTGATGGATCAGATCTTCCCCTTCAAAATAATGGTCGAGATTTTCTTCACAGATCGGCCTTCGGGAATTTCAATTATCAAACTCCATTTGTCTTTTGTTTCTTTTATCTGGACCGAAGGATCTGGCGATGCGTGGCTCCTACTAATCGACAACTCAGATTCTCTTTGTGTGCTTTGGGACTTTGGGTGCTTTAACACTTCGGCCACTTCGGGCTTCTGGCCTTTGGGACTTTGCAATGTTTCTCATTTTAAAACTCTCGAAGTAAAACTCCTGGAGTGAGAGATTTGATGACGCGTGGCTCTTGCTGATCAGTGAATGAGATCTATTTTGGGACTTCAGCTGCTTCGGAAAATTTGGTGCTTCGGTGTCTTCGACTCTTCTGGTCTTCGGGACTTCTAAGCATTTCTCATTTCAAATCTCCCAAAGCTCATTTACCCGAAGGATTGGATCGACTGCCACTTGACCCCTTTAAGATCAACGGTTCATAATCACTTCAGGGCATTTTGCAATGGCGCTATACTTCATGAAAGTTGGCACTACCGAATGCCCATGAGATGCTGATATGGATGGTTATGGGAATATTCACTGTTGAAAGATTAAAACTGCCTTCTGCTTATGCTTCAATATCGAAACAAATTGCTAAGAAAGATGCGCTTTGTATTCATGTCTACGACCTGCACAATCAAGTATTTGAATGACTGGCTGTGAGCTGAGAAAACGAGGAGACCAATGACTAAAACACAGGATGCGAGTGCTCTCCCTTTGAGAAAACAAAGGTGCTTGGGGCCAATATTTCACTCGGGTAAGATATTTAAGGAAAACCAGGGCACACAAATGAACAAGGGAAAACAAAGAACGATTTACAAGCCAAATGGGGAAAAACTTAAGATTTGGTCTGCGAAAAGGATATAGATTGGGAAAGACTACAGACTCGAGTATATCGACACACACCCATGGCCCTTGACAACCCTATGTGATAATAGGGCTCAATATAACCAAGTCGGGTTCTTTATAAATTTATTACAGAGAGGTAATGAAAGYGTGTTTAATCTTTGAAAACATAGAGAGATCATAATATTTTTACCTCCGAAAATCACCGAGAAGCAACCACGGGTAAATATAATCTTGGAAGAACATGGAACCATGCTCCTTTGAAACCACCATAGTCTTTCAACTTATAACCCAAATCTTGACATAGCCATAAAGAGAATGCCTGAGTAGAAACAAGGCAATTCGAGCTCAACAACCCATGCACACATAGATGCCTCTAAAACTTTATTGCAGAGAGGAAACAAGAGTTTATTTAACAATGAAGAGTCCTTCAAGACATAGAGAGACCATGTCTCTTCGCAACACCCAAGAGGTTGATAACCTTTGAATTTTTTTGATAGTGAGGCTCACAAACATAACAGTCGGCCATTATAACAAAGATTTGAGGAGCGAGTGTTAAAAATCTTGTGAAAAGAATTCCAGAGCACAACTTGTATCCATTCGATACATACACATGACTCCATTTAACATTCTGGGTAACAAAATATTGGACTGTGTAACTTTTAGCGATAATGACAAGCCATAACAAACAATAGCTCGAGCTCGACCAAACAAAGCAATAATAATACCACTGCCAACAATTGCATCGCAACCTGGAGAATGAGCCACAACAACGACCGAGACGAGAAAGGGGTGGCCACAAATGATACCTAGACTGATGGTAAAACCCAACAACAATAAAACTCAGAGCTCATTGCACCATTGTTATCATTTTCCACAGAGAATCATCATAAAAACCCAAGCCGACTCAATTCATTTCTATCAATAACCAATGCACAAACTTTACAAAGTAGTAACACCAATTACTTTTCTTCAAAATTCCAACATTCCATAGTAATCACAGAGAACACCATAACACATCATTGATACTCAATCAAAACTCAAGAAAAAATAAGAACCCATTCAATCCTGAGCCACCATTTGATTCATAATACAGAGAGTCCATCATGGATGGAAAGCAAAGACCCATACCTATGAAAAATCGCTTCAATGAGGAGTTGGCCTAAGTTTTTCCCTTCAAAACCTGAAATCATGGAACTTCCATAACCAACAGAGAAAAATACAACTATGTGTTGGCACAGGGGAAGACCCAGGTTCAATGCTACAAAAATGCACCAACAAATCCCTAACTACCGACCCTTTCAGCAACACCTGTGAAGCAGATGAAGTCTCACCCGAGGTAGAGGTAGGGGTGTTTGCAAGACTCCAATGTTTGCAACCTTACCTGGGACACAGATCTATGATTGTACTACTTAATAAAGCACTTAGCACTGTTAGTTCTACAAGATCTAATCATTAATCACTTCCCTGATAGAATAGGGCTTCGCAATACCCACACTGTTATAACATACTTAAGCACTTAACATCAATAGATAGGTCAGATCTAGCAGATCAAGCACTAAGCACATTCACATGGATCAGATCTAATATTCTCACATATCATTAGCACTAAGCATAAGTAGATGTATCCAATCATCTCAAAGCACTTAGCAAAAGAAGACATAAACACATTAAGATAAGTATAAAACAAGACAACACAACGTTTACGTGGTTCACCCCCACCCTGGGGCTACGTCCACCAACTCTTCTTCTTTATTTTCTTTAGTCAATCAGTTATAGGAACAAATCCATCAAAACCCTTACAGCACACAGGACATAAGATTTGCACAGCTTGCTAGATCCTTCTTCCTTGCGTTACAACACTAAGCCATCTATAGTCTCACACAAAGACTTGTACTCAGCTCTGCAAGTCTTACACATAATGCACAAAGCCCTGATCACACAGATCCAACCCTTGGCACTTAGCCTAAATCACATAGATATGTTATTCGACTACTTCTTACATTGCCTATCCTTCTCTTTATACATACAAAATAGGCCTAAACATTGGTAAACCCATGGGATGACATCCCATTCCTGTTACATATTCCAAAAACCCAAAAATGATCCAAAAGTGGGTCGAGATCCTGTGATCTCTGCTTCATCTTGCACGTCTCCTTCAACATGTTTTTGAAGTCCCAAAATAGGTCAACATGACCAAGAAACTCCAAAACTTGGTCAAGGGCCAACAAGCCCCCAACACTCACCTATGACTCGTCCCGAGTCACTTTGGTCTACCTAGTTTTGCCTCGAACACCTCAATCTTGGCTCGAGCAGCTTTGACTTGCTGCTTTGTTATGGCCTCTTATTCAGTGAACTCCTGTATTACTCCGTCGTTCACTGGCCCTTATAGGCACTGTTCTGCTGTGATGACGACCTGTTCTAGCTCTTCTCCTTGGCTCTCGACCTCTGTAAATAACATGCATACCTTATATTGTACTGGTTGGAGCCGTTGAGTTATGTCTATCACTTTTCTTTGGATCATATGGATCTATTGTTGGGATGTGCGTTTCCCATGATACCTCTTCATTCTATCTACGATCGACAGGGCCTTCAACTGCACTTGAAGTGTGTATGCGTGCTGCTTCGCTTCCTGGAGATGTGACTCCAGTGCCTATAACTCGAGGTTCTCAGTGAGGTTTTCATAGGTCTGAGCACTGCGGTTACTCAAATGCTTGCACTCTAAGGCAAGATATTTTAATCTGTCAACTGCGCTACAAGAAGTTGCTTCCCTTATGTCTCTTACATCTTGAGGGGTCTTGGGCATAGTGCATAACTCCAAGTCTGCTATGAGTTGTTGGATTACCTCTTCAAGTTGTGCCACCTTCTATGGAACTCACTCTTCAATCTTTACTTAGAAGAATTTCACAGAGCGAAGTGCTATGTTGACAATTTCCTTAACTTCGAGTTGCTCGGTGAACAACTGTTCCTTGCTTTGCTGTAACTGTGCTTTTTCTTCATCCCATTTCTCTTGCAGAGCAAGATTTTCCCATTCTACAACACTACGTTTCTCCTCAAGTTCTATTTGTACTTGCACTAAAGCCTGGGTGGCTTGTGCTGTCTCTTCCTGAGATCGTCGAAGGTGAGCTTCAACTGTATCAGCGATGCGGTGTAATTGAGCTGGCTCATCACCTAGTTCCGATGTTTAAAATGACGGAGGCACAATGGAAACTGCGTGACTGGACTGTAGTGCCTGCTACACTCCTTGAAGTTCAACCTTGATTTGATTGAACACCTCCTCTTGCTTAACTTCTTGCTTCTCTGATATCTCCAGTGAAGCATCGTTCAGGGCTGCGACGATGAACTTGAAGTCATTTGAGGTGAGGGTGGTCTCAAATTTGGTGCTGGTTTCTTTTGATTTCTTCCTTGAGGAAGGTTTCATAGGGGAAACCTTCCTTTTCTTTGAGGGGTCCTCGTCATCTCTAGGCAGTGTAACCTCACCTTTCTTCTATTCTACTTCTGCGCCGTATATCTCTCCGCCATCTCCTCCTTACTCTTCTAAGATGGAAGCGGTCTTTATGGATGCGCTATCTAAATCCTGGAACTCTTCGGTCTTCTTTATCTTGCTAGGTCCAGGTGTATCATGTGTTGCTTTTGGACTGTCAATATTAGATATCTATGCAGGGTCTGCTAGGATGAGGAGGTCCGCTGACCATTCCTAGGTGATTTCTTCCAAATCCTCCTTTGTCAACTTGTAGTATGATTGTATCTATTATTTGTGCTCATCAACGCGCATTGTGATATAGATGAAATGGTATTCCGTGCTGGATTTCATCAAGGGCCTGAACCTGTGGAGAGTGTTTGGGTTTATACGAGGCTCAGACTAGATAACTGTCTTCAGCTGGTTGTAATATGTGTGGAACACGACATTTGACTGCCATTGCTTATTCATGTCGTTCGAGTACCACAGTGTATTGAACTTCATGGCCATAGGTTCAAAAGACTCGATGTCCAGGAAGGTCGCACCTTCCGGCATCTCCCATGCGATGAAAGAGACCAGTGTGAGAAGTCAGCTGAAGTGGAACTCGTATCCTTGATCCTACACTTCCCTGTAGTTGAGTTCCAACTGGTTTACTAGGTACTGTGCCCAATTAATCTGAATTCCTTACGTGCACTTCCCTACGAGGTTGACTACGAACCCCGTGACTTGGGTGGGTCGATTCTTTCACACCAACTTTCCTGCGATCAATTGGCAGGCGAGGTGCACTGCGTCGATCTGGATAGAAGCTATCTTGTATCCTCATGTGCCCTTCTCAACATCTACGTAAGTGTCCTTTATCCTCTAGGCGAGAGCACAATCCATGGTCTTTCTGGGGTAGAACTCATGTGGGTCAGGGCCTTGCATGATTATCCCTGTGATCCGATTGATCAACGTCGGATCCACTGTGATACAGTGGTTCAAGCACAAATATACACCATGGTAGCAGGACAATAACAACTTGATGCATGTGTTCAATTCTTGATTCCTTTCAAAGTGTGGGATCTTCATGACGTTGAGCAGTGTGAACTACGCGAGGTTATGGGTCCATGATTGAGGAATCATCTTTGAATTCTTTCCTTTTGTTACGGTGAGATACTTATGCGGGGTGAGCATGTTATAAACCTTCCTGTCACCAAGGTTGAAGTCACTAAGCTTCAACGCTATGATCTTATCCTAGTCTGCGCGCACTGTGTGTATCCCCTTCGGGAGGTATGCAGTGACCAAAGTGTACACAAAATCTCTGGGCACATTGTCTCGATTGATTGCACCGCTCAGGGGTGGTATATAGGCAGGTAAAATACTCAGAATAAGCTTGGCATTCGTGAGATTGTCTCTGTGCTTAGTTCTCTTTTCATCTACTGGTCGCGATGGACTTGTTCGAGCAGTGGAAGGAGAGGCTGAGAGTCCTCTCATTAAAGATGCTTGTACACCTATAGACACTCCTTTCTCCGGCAAGACTCTTTCATCTATTAAGTCGAGGAGAACTTTCGTTACTGATTCTTCAATTGTGGTGAGCTCGTTAGACATACACGCTCGGGATTAAAATTATCGAGGTCATGAGAATATTAGATATGACACTAGAACAAGAAATAATAGCATAATGATCACTATATACAATTCTCTTAGTCTGCAGGCTTCAAATTCTTAGTTAGCAAAAGTTTTCTCTTTGCATGGCACGACAGGATAAGTAGGCAACTCAACAACAGTTTGCTTGTAACGGGTATGAAGCCTCATTAACTCTTGTTCTGTCTATTATGGTGCGGTCCAATAGTCTGGTGTCAAGATATAAATGTTTTTCGACCCGTTCAGAGTGGGAGTCGAACGGATATATCGCCCCCAACGGCTATATTGCTTCGTCCTGGCAAAGTACCATGTGTCGCTGTTATGATATCCCAGCGAAGCTCCAATTCTGCAAATTTTCTTTCTGCGAAGTTCCCTCTGGAATCTTCTGTAACTTTTCAATCTTAGCCCTCTTTTTACTTATATTTCTAGCCTTCTTTCCAGTGAGCTTCGTCTCGGTATGTCTTTTTCCATTCTGATTCTTATCTTCTTTTAACATAGTCACTGCACGCTGTTGAGATTCTTTCCTAGGATTCATGGGTAATGCCTCTTCTTTATCTGGAGTAAGTACTTCAGTCTTCTGTGGGTCTTCTAGTGTTCTTACAACTTCGACATCAGGGTCTCTAGTGTCAAATAACTTTGATATGTTCTCCTGTTCTTCAGTCAAGTATGCGATCCTTCTAGTCATGAAATCTTTTAACTCTTGTTTCTTCTGCTCCAAGACTTCTTCTTCTTTATTTCGTCTAGCTTGATCTCTGTCAATCCAAGGTTTTCCTATTAAGATGGTAAACAGGGTGATGTCTTCAACAAATTTAATAATCTCAACATATTCCTCTGTTGAAGTTCCATTGACGGTCATAGGTATCTGAGTGAGCCTTCCACACAGGTTTACCAGTTTTCCTATGAATAACCTTATTCCTCCTAATGAAGGAATCATAGCAGGCCTTCCTATAGCTTCCCAAGTTCTCTCCATATTGATATTCACCTATGTTTCCTCATCTAGGACACAGTCAATGTCGAAGTATCCTATTCTTTCTTCGATGCATTCTTTTCCTTTGAAGATCTTTGATAATTTGACATGTCGGTGGTCATTCAAGGTTTCTCTCATTTGTAACAATATTTTCTCTGATTCTTCCCGGGGTTCTGCTATATCCTCTGAAGCTTCCTTAGGGTTTTCTTGATTCAGATTCATTCCTTCAAGCTTATAAATCATTCTGGGGAAATCCAACACTTCATGGTCCATAGCTTTGCAACAAAGACAACTAGGTATTCTCCCAGGGCAATCTTCAGCAAGATGTCCCAATTTTCTGCAACTATAACAGAGGGTTAATCCTCTCTTTCTTTTAAATGATCCCCAACCTCTTATGTACTGCGCACTAGGTGTAAATGTGTTGAACCTGCACAAAATAAATCTAGCTAAACAATAATACACACATTTGCAGAGAGAATTGGAAAAGGAAGAAGAAGGAGAGAAAGCATGGAAGAATTCTCATTAACCGTTATGAATAATGAATAATTTACACATGATATACTCTATATATCTCAATGAGTTCGATTTGAGGTGAACCAAGTCTCCATAGTGGTGGTATAGAGTGATCTGTACACAAACTAGAAGTTACGGGAGTGAACTACCACCTATTCTAGTCTCTCAGGCAATTACGAGAGTGAACTGCCACCTAAGTGAGTTAACTAGTCAACTAGTCTTCAGTTAACTGACTGAACAAAGAGTAGTGAGAATTTAACTCAGGGAATCAAGGATAATGCCCCACTCTGGTGATGATACCAAGGAAAGGTCGAATTAGCATGGTGAGGATCCCAATGTTGCATGGTGATGATCCCAATGCAACATCTAAACTCAACACAACTAGTCAAACTGAAGTGTCAACGGAAAGAGAATATTCTCTAGGTGGAATAATCTCTCCTAAAATCTAGGAGACTGGATAATGACTAATTATGACTAATAAAAAAATAAAAAACTTAGGAAAAATAAATCCTAGGTGTGTGTGAAGTAACAAGTAACTCCAACACCCCCCCTGAACATCACTATGGTGAAAATAAAGATTGGGTCCTGGAAACGAGGCCATGTTAGGTACCCAAGTACAAAAGATACACTGAAAATAAAATGAGGAAAGAGGGAAAACCTCATGGGAAAAATCCCCCCTCAAGGTACAATGTATGTAAAAATAAGAACTAGGCAACTGTGTCCTTCACTCCAAGACAACCTCGCAGAGAATGGAATTTCTGCTCAATGAAGGTCTTGGTGAAAATGTCTGTCATCTGTTTTGCTGAAGGACATAATTGTAAGTCGATGATCCCCTCATGTAATAAGTCCCAGATGTAGTGCATGTGGATCTCTATGTGCTTCATACGATGCCTATGAATTGGATCTTTGTAGAACTTCAGAGTGCTCTGGTTGTCACACCAGATGACGATCGGTCGATGAAACTGAATGCCCAACTCAGTGAGAAAATGTTATAGCCACATAGCCTGAATTGTTATGTTAACTACCCCTCTGTACTCTGCCTCGGTTGAATATAGAGAAATGGTAGATTTCTTCTTGCTCGACCAATAGATAGGCATGGAACCAAGACTAAGTGAGTAATCAGATGTGGACTTGTGATCAATTTTATCGCCAGCCTAGTCAGAATCAGTAAACCCAATGAGATCTAATGTAGAGTCTACTGCATAATGAATCCCAAAGGTGATGGTTCCCTGTACGTATAGAAGGATACACTTTGCAACTTTCCAATGTAGCTCATGTGGTTTCTGCATGAACCTGGAAACTACGCCAACTGCATATGAGAGGTCTAGTTTGGAGTGTGTCAGATACAACAAGCTCCCCACTAGCTATCTGTACAATGTTCTATCAACCGGTGGAGTCTCCCCTCCATCCTCAAGTTTGACTCCTGATAGGAAAGGAGTCGGAGCAGACTTGCAGTATGTCATGTGAAATATCTCAAGGCGATCTCGTGCATACCTGGATTGAGACAGTTTGATGCCTGATGCATCCTGACTGATCTCGAGTCCAAGGAAGAAGTGTAGAGGACCCATGTCCGTCATCAAAAACCTGTCATGTAGAATCCTCTTGACTGCAACAATCGCTAAACTCGAGCACCCGGTGATTAACAAATCATCGACATACAAAACTAAAAGTAGAAGTGAATCAGTCGTCCTGAGCATGTATACATTTGGGTCTGATTTACAATGTACAAAGTTCTGTGACAACATGTAGGATTCCATATTGGCATACCATGCCCTCAGAGCCTGCTTGAGGCTATAAAGTGACTTCTTCAGTCTACAGACCAAAGATGAGTCCTGCACAAATCCCTAGGAATGCTCCATGTAGATCTCCTTAGAGAGATCACCATGAAGAAAAGCATTCTTCACGTCCATCTGATGGACTTCCCATCCCTTGTCTTCCGCAATGGCAAGGTCCAATAAAATGGAATCCATCTTCGCTACTGGAGTGAAGGTCTCATCATAGTCAATACCATGAACCTGCTGAAAGCCTTTGGCGACAGGCCTAGATATGTATATGCTAATCTGTCCATCTACTATGCTCTTGGTCCTGTAGACCCATATTCATTTGACAAGTTTCCTCCTAGAAGGAAGGGGAACCAGATCCCAAGTCTGGTTCTCGAGGAGGGGGTTGTACTCCTCCTCCATGACAGATTCCCAAAAGGGATTTCTAGCAGCCTCGCCATAAGACTGTGGATCTGAAGACTGAACCAAGAAAAGATACTTGGAAAGCAATGGTTAAGTGGTAGTGAGTGAAATAGGAGGCTCCTCAAAATCAGTCCGAGTCCTCCTAGTATCGGCTGGATCACCTACAAGATCCCCTGCGTCCTCAAGAGTAGTCTATGCCCACTTGGGCCTCTTCTCTGGCTCTGCAACTGCATATGGATGCTTTGACTCTACATCCGATTGTACTGATTCTGAATTTGAATCTGAATCATCTGAGTCCTTTGAATCAGAACTCTCATCTGAAGAAGAGTCGGCATGTGCATTCTCATCATCTCAGACAGGTGGAAGAGTGAAGGTGTTTGCATGCAGTTGCTGATGTACATGCAATACAATTTCCTCGAATTGAACACTACGCTCAATGATGGGTCAGTCCAAGGAAAGATCAATAAGTCGATATCCCTTCACACCGTCAGGGTATCCAACAAGAATGCACTCAGTGCTCTGTGGATCAAGTGTCTTCCTCTTTTCAGAGGGAATCCTGGCCCATGCATGTGAACCAAAAATACGAAAGTGGGTCACTTTCGGTTTTAGGCCGCTCCAAGCCTCATAAGGGGTCTTATCCTTGACAGATATATGGGGAGATATGTTTTGGATGTATGTTTCACAGTTAAGTGCTTCTACCCATAATCTCTGTGCTAGTGACTTTGCATGCAACATGCAAGATTCCATCTCCTTTAGAGATCGTTTTTTCCACTCAGCAAATCCATTTTGTCGCGGAGTATAGGGAAATGTGTGCTGCAACTGAATCCCTGCCACATGGAAAAGATTTTGGATCTCATGGTTCACATAATCTCCCCCATTATCAGTTTGGAGGACTTTGATCTTCTTTCCAGACTGTGTCTCAACCAAGGCTTTGAAATCTTTGAGGTGTTGAGCGACCTCAGATTTTTACTTGAGAAAGTAGATCCAAGTAAAATGTGAGAAATAATCAACAAAAATGAGAAAAAACCTCGCTTTGCTGATGGATGGATGTGGAAAAGGACCCATAAGGTCACTATGGATCAGATTTAAAGGTGCAAAAGCTCGTTGACACTTTCCTTTGTCGAATTTCTCTTGAGGGTGTTTCCTGAGAACACATCCCTCACATACTCCCTTAGAGAAATGGATGTCTGGTAGACCATCAACTAATATGTGCTTGCTAAGCTGTTTCATGTATCTGAAATTCAAATGTCCAAAAATTCTGTGCCATATCCTACTACTTTCAACAACATGAGTAAGCAGTAAAGAAAAATTAGGTTCAATGAATTCAGAAAATGTATACAATCTAGATTGATGATTTAACTCATTGGTAGCAACCCTGGAGTTGGTTTGCATGTCATATATGTCCACAGAATTTGTTGTGAATACGAATATATTTCCGGTGCTAGAATTCGTCATCTAATACACGGAGAGAAGGTTGACAGAAAGCTTGGGAACATGCAACGCATTCTCGAAACGTCCATTGGTGAGTTCAATCCTTCCTTTGCCGGTGACTTTGACATAAGAGTTGTCCCCCATTAGAATGGGAGGACCTTTGCATGAATTCAATGAAGAATATACTACTTCTGAGGAAGCCATGTGATGTGATGCTCCTAAGACTACAATCCAAGCATCGGGAGAGGAGTTGATGGCAATCAAGGCATGGCTAGAATTGTCTTTCTTGGAATTCAGATCTTCTGGCTTCTTCTTCTTTGCACCCTTGGGGATGTGATCTCTAAGGTATTTTTTCTGAAGTATCTGATAAATCAGATCTATTTTCTTTTGCATGCATGTGGATTCTGAATGGAATCCTTTGTGACAGTATGTGCATTTCTCTCCTTTTTGTCCCTTTTCTCCTTTGGATTCAGAGGCATCGGTGAAAGGTTTTGTGTGCCCTTCCTTCTTCGTATGTGCATGAGATTTCCATTTATATTTTTCTTTAGATTTCTGATATTTGTGCCTACCATCATGCACAGTGAGTGCATGCACCCTTGGGCCTTTGATTGTGCCCATGTTGATGAGCTTGGTTTTCTCTTGTGTCAGAGATTCGATAAAGTCCTCAAGAGAAGGAATCTTCAAGGTGGATCTAGAGGGGAATCTGACAATATGGAATGTGGATAAGAATACAAAGAGTTCAGGTCCAAGCTTGGAGAGAATGGTGAGAACAATTTGTTTCTCCTCCGCTGATTTATCAACCCCACAATCTTTGAGTTGCGATAGTAAATCCTTGAATTTTGTAAAGAAATCTTGGATATTGTCGAAGCTTTTTGGATCCAATGTGAGCAGATCCACCTCTAGCATGTGTCCCCTCATCTCATCATTTTTTCCAAATATCCCTTCCAAGATTTTCCAGGCTTCATTGGGAGTCTTACAAGAAGATATGTGAAAAAGGAGATCAGGAGAAATAAGATTGCAAATTGTTCCGAGTGCCTCATCCATGCGATTTAAGTACTTGGATTTTTGTATGGATGATGTCGGTTCTGTATCTGTATTCATGGTTAAACTATACAACCCTCTGGATCAAAGATGTATGGCTATTTTCTCCTTCCATGAAAAATAGTTGTAAGGTGTAAGAATGAATTCTTTTTGGAATTCCATCTTTCCGTTGTCTTCAATCTTTTGTACCTGCAATTTTTTTTTAGTGTAGATTTTTATTAGCAGTCTGTCAGCTATGATACCATGTAAATGTGTTGAACCTGCACATAATATATCTATCTAAACAATAATACACACATTTGCATAGAGAATTGGAAAAGGAAGAAGAAGGAGAGAAAAAATGGAAGAATTCTCATTAACCGTTATGAATAATGAATAATTTACACATGATATACTCTGTATATCTCAATGAGTTCGACTTGAGGTGAACCAAGTCACCATAGTGGTGGTCTAGAGTGATATGGACACACACCAGAAGTTACGGGAGTGAACTTCCACCTATTCTAGTCTCTCAGGCAGTTACGGGAGTGAACTGCCACCTAAGTGAGTTAACTAGTCAACTAGTCTTCAGTTAACTGACTGAACAAAGAGTAGTGAGGAGTTAAATAAGGGAATCAAGGCTAATGCGCCACTCTGGTGATGATACCAAGGCAAGGTCGAATTAGCACAGTGATGATCCCAATGCAACATCTAAACTCAACTCAACTAGTCAAACTGAAGTGTCAACTGAAAGAGAATATTCTCCAGGGGGAATATTCTCTCCTAAAATATAGGAGACTGGATAATGACTAATTATGACTAATAAAAAAATAAAAACCTTCGGAAAAATAAATCCTAGTTGTGTTTGAAGTAACAAGTAACTCCAACACTAGGATCATAGGAGCTAACCTGCAATAAATTATTTCTGGGATCCTGCATCCATTCGTTAGTCCAAAGATTGTTTCTATGCATAGGTATGACATATCTTTCACTATTCTTATCAGATCTACTCATATAAAACCTTCTTTCATCTATTAATGCCCTAGTTTTCAAACTAGTACCGACTCTATTAAACATACCTAGATCCATACTCTAGAAACAAAAAATTTCATTTATCTTACTTCTACAGAGCACAAAGCATTCAGATCTAATTTTTTTTACCATCTTTACCTTTATCAAAGAACAGAGCTTGGAGATCTTACCTCTTTTAATAAAAAATTCTCACTTTTACCTTTCTTAGAGCACAAAGCTTTCAGATCTTGCTTCTTTCCTTTAGATCCGACCTCTTTTCTTCAACATAGATCTTTATAGATCAAGTATAACACTGCGCACCAGGGCATAGATCTACGCACAAAGATTCCACAATTTCAGGATGAATCTTTGCACAGAGCTTCTTCTTTCTTAGTTCCCAGCAATCACAGTTTCAGGTCTCGGCAACGGAACCATTTGTTGGCATAGGGGCAGACCCAAGGTTCAACACTACAACAATGCACCAACAAATCCCTAACTACTGGCCCTTTCGGAAACACCTGCGAAGAAGATGAAGTCTCACCCGAGGTAGAGGCAGGGGTGGTTGCAAAACTCCGATGTTTGCAACCTTAGCTAGGACACAGATATGTGATTGTACTACTTAATAAAGCACTTAACACCGTTAGTTCTACAATATCTAATCATTAATCACTTCGCTGATAGAACAGGGCTTCACAACATCCACATTGTTATAATGTACTTAAGCACTTAGCATCAATATATAGGTCAGATCTAGCAGATCAAGCACTAAGAACATTCATATGAATCAGATCTAATATTCTCACATATCATTAGCACTAAGCATAAGCAGATCTATCCAATCATCTCAAATAACTTAGCAAAAAGAAGACATAAACACATTAATATAAGCATAAAGCAAGACAACACAACATTTACGTGGTTCAACCCCACCCTGGGGCTACATCCGCCAACTCTTCTTCTTTATTGTCTTCAGTCAATCAGTTACAAGCACAAATCCATCAAAACCCTTACTCCATACATGACAAAATATATGCGTAGCTCGCTAGATCCTTCTTCCTTGCATTACACCACTAAGCCATCTATAGTCTTGCACAAAGACTTGTACTCATCTCTGCATGTCTTACACAGAATGCACAAATCCCTGATCACACAGATCCAACCCTTGGCACTTAGCATACATTACATAGATATGTTATTTGACTACTTCTTACATTGCATATCCTTCTATTTATACATACAAAATAGGCCTAAACATGGGTAAACCCATGGGCCGACATCCCATTCCTGTTACATATTCCAAAAACCCAAAAATGATCCAAAAGAGGGCTGAGATCCCGTGATCTACGCTTCTTCTTGCGTTCCTCCTTCGATAGGCTGTCGAAGTCCCAAAATAGGTCAACATGATCAAGAAACTCCAAAACTTGGTCAAGGGCCAACACTATGCTAGGGTGACGGGCTCAAGGGAGGTTTGGAGTGATGTGCAGTAAATGAATGTTGCTTCCTCACCTAGCCCTATTCAATTTCACGTACGAGCTAACCCATTAACATAACATCAACCATTAAATTCAAACCATAACCCTTGCATAATTCAATGCCATATCCATTGTATAAATTCGATTCCATATCCATTATATAATGCGCCACCCAAAACATATCAACCATACATTAACATTACCATATGTGCTTCCCATATTAACCTTTAGACAAAATCACATAATATGTTAACCAAAACGCATAGTATAACATCTAGGTCGACCATTTCACATTTGTCATTATTACATATACATTCAAAGTTTATATGTAATCCTTTTGCCATAGCCTTAGGACTTATCCATATTTTTTCCCTTTTTGTTTTGAGCTAGCTCCCATAGCATCATGCTATCCTTTGCATAAAACCATGTCTAGATTATTAATCAATGTTATAACATAACATAATAGATGTAAACAATTTAATCCTCATATCCATAACATTGCCCTGTGTTGCGAGTGAATATAAACAACATTTAGCAACAATGCATCAACCAACCATGTTGTCATATCAAATGAAAACAAGACTGCATCATCAACTATATAGGATTGTGTAGGAAACATCATAACAACATCAACATATAAGCATAACATGTCTATCTTTGCACCTCTGGTCTACAAGGGGGTCCCACCTACTAGTTAATTATTATTATCATAGATAAATAATAAGGCTTAGCAATCCTTTGTGAGCATAATTCATCGTTACGATTTTAATTGTCAACAAACTGGTGAATCCACAGGGAAATATGTTTCCAAAAGATTAAGAACTCAAAATGTCTGGTTTCACATACGTTATAACCATTAGATCAAGAATATATACACAAGAATGATTATGCAACATGGGGAAGTGAGCGGTTTTAAAGGAAAAATGACTGAGATTTTGGGAATAGCTCATGGAAAGTGTTAAGTATGAGGGGGTTTATCCCTGTATGCATAATCATTCGATTAATTATAGTAAAATCATTCTTGACTTCAAGGAGAATTTTTTTCTGGTGTGGTCTTTTGAATCTTGGAGCGGATGGAAGAAAAGGAAATAAAAAAAGGGATAAAACCGACTTTCTTATATAACAATAGTTGAAGCAGATAACAATTTCAATGATGATTTCAAGGGGAACATCATGACAATTGTGTAACCTAATTGTTATTGACTAACAATACTTTGCAGAATAGCGTCACTATGGAAAAACTGATCCAACATTTTATTTTGACAGAGAAGAAGTCAATAACATAAATAAAATAACACAAATAAAACAACAGAAATGAAATAAAAAAAATGAAACTGTAGCAACGAAATAACAACAATGTAAAATCAAAGAAAATAAAACAAACTATAATACAAAAAACATTCCATACAACATTTAAACTTTCAATTTGGTTCCACATAGTGTTTTAGGTGTGAACCGTTGGTGCTATAGGAAAACAATCGCTCTTGCAAGTCCTTTAGGATATAGAAATTTGCACCCAAGACAAAAGCGATCTTAAAAGGACCCAACCCTAATTTTTGGAACTTTGAAATCCTTCCTCTATCAGCATGAGCTTAATCTTATAGTAATACCTTCTCATTAACCTTAAATTTGACAGCTTTGACACTTTTATTGAAATATATTTTAACTGTTTGCTGTCTTCTCTTTATATTATCCAAGGAAAACATCCTTTGATCCTCTAAATCCAAAAGTGCATTCATTCTTTGAGAGATATCATAAGAATTTAATTCTTCAACCTATAGCATTAAACTTAGAGAAGAAAGTTCCATGTCGGTAGGCAGAATGGCTTCTTGACCATAAACAAGCTGGAAAGGAGTGCAACCAGTGCTCGCCTTGGTGGTAGTGGGATCTGCCCAAAGGGTGTAAGTGAGGAGAGTGTGCCATTGACGAGGCTTATTTTCAATGATCCTATTGATAATTCTTACCATATTCTTGTTTATAGACTCGGCCTGCCCATTTCCCTGGGGATAATAAGATGATGAGGTAAAATGTTTAACCCCCAATTTAGCTAAAAACTGGGTCAGCTTAGCAAAAATAAAAGTGGGACCATTTTTTGTAATAATTTCCAAAGGAAGACCAAATATGGAAAACATATTAGTTTCAAAGAAAGAAATCACCTGCTCATCCTACAAATGCCTAAGTTGGACAAATTTAGTCCATTTTGTAAAATAGTCTATGGCTGTTAAGATAAAAACTTGCCTTGTTGAAGATGGAGGGTTAATAGGAACAATAAAATCCAAAACCCATTTTGAAAAAGTAAAGTCAGGGAGGACAGGTTGAAGAGGCATGACTGAAAGGCGTTCTTTTCTAGCAAACTTCTGGAACTTGTCACAAGATCTCAAAAAATGATAAGAGTCACGAAATATTAAAGGCCAATAGTACCCTTTCCTGATAATATTAAAAACAATAGTTTTAGCAGAAAAGTGACCTCCTACATGAATAACAGAATTTGCAGATCCATGAGTCTCTTGTAACAATTTTTGTGCTTCCTCATTGTTCACACAATGAAGTAACATACCATCGATAAACCTCCTAAACAAGAAGTCTCCTATAGTGATGTATCTAGCAAATTCAAGATGAAGCCTTCTTCTTTGATGGGTATCTAAGTTATCTAGACATATTTGATTTTGCAAGTAATACACCAAATCTTTATACCCAGAATGTTCAACTACAAGAAGGATTTGATTGCCAATGTAAAACAGTGTTGATAGTGAGTTATCTTGTTCATCAATTTCTTCACTTGTTTCAGCATGTTGAGCTAAGTGAAGGGCTAATTCACGTCTCTTGATGGTGTTAGAAGTCACGATATATAAGTCCGTGAGAGAGAAAACTTGACAACAGGTAAAGGGACTTTTACTAGTGTGTGCTTACCTAAGATAAAATGATGAAAATTTTCAACAACCTTTATAAGAGCGAAAGCACACTTTTCGATATAAGAATATTTAAATTCATCATCTGACAAGATTTGAATCATGTAAGCTACTGGTTTCTCATTAACTTGGTCATCACATTGCATGAGGATAACATAAACTGCTTCCTCTATGGAATTAATATATATAACAAATTCTTTTTCAAAACTCGGCTTCGCCAAAACTGGTGCGGAACTAATTTCTTTCTTGATCCTTACAAAAGAATTCTCGACATCATCAGTTCAAGAAAATGAACGATCTTTCTTAAGAAGATTGTGAATTTGTTTTACCATTAAAGAAACATCAGGAACAAACCTATGGACAAAGTTGATAACACCCATAAAGGCTTCAACCTCCTTTTTGGAAGCAGGAGCATGAAGATTTAGGATAGCAACAATCCTTTTAGGATCTATGTTTATTCTTGAATCAAAGACAATGTGTCCAAGGAGCTTTCCCTTGTTAACACCGAAAACAAACTTAGAAGGATTTAAAGAAATGCCAAATTTCCTGCATCGCATGAGAACCTTTTTAAGATGACCAAAATGACCTGATCGGTTTTTTGAATACACAGTTAGGTAATCAAGATAAATCTGAATAATTTTTCCGATCAAATCGTCAAAATTTGTTTGCATAGCTCTTTGGAAAGTGGAACCTACATTAGATAAGCCAAAAGGCATATGTTCATAAGAGAAAGTACCCATTGTTAGGGATATGCAGATGATACAAATATTGAAAGGTATAATAAGGTCTTTGTGGTAGAAGTTGCCAAGTAGGAGAGGCTGCAAAAAAAACTAATCTGTCAATCATTGAGTTCAATTCCCTTTTAACATGAGTGATGTTGAAAGATAGCAAGTTTGAGATAAGTGCCCAAATAGTTTGGGTGTAAAATTTCATTAACTTGTTGCTAGGAGAATATATCTTACATACAAGGTTTAGAACAAGTTCAGAGTCCCCAAAAACTGTAAGGTGACCACAACCTAAATTATAGGCATTTTCAATTCCTAGTAGTAATGCTTCAAATTCAATGACGTTGTTCATGCAAGAAAACTCTAACCTATAGGAAAAGTTATGAATTTTACCCACAGGAGAGTACAAGATAATACCAGCTCTGATTCCTTCATTGGATTATGAACCATCAAAGTGCATATGCCACATCCCATCCTCTATGTTGATTTGTTCCAAGGTAGTGTTGTCCTCATATGAAAATATGGAATACACTCCTAGGTCCTCCTCGATATAATTCACATTAGGCCGTGGGATGTTTTATATATAAGGTGAAATTATTCCCTCCCTTAGGACTATGATATTTTTACCATTCTGAGGAATGCATAAGTGTGTCCCATCAAGTGAGAGGTATCCACTTGTCAAGGTTTTCCAGTCTCATACTAAGATGATTGAATAATTAGTCTGTTGGCATAGGGGAAAAACCAGGGTTCAACGCTCAAAAGCACACCATCAAAACCCTAACTAGCGGCCCTTTCGGCAACACCTGCGAAGAAGATGAAGTCTCACTCGAGGTAGAGGCAAGGGACACATATATGTGATTATATTGCTTACAACACACTTAGAATCAATTATTCCTTAACATACATTCATTAATACACTTCGCCGAAAGCACATAGCATCGCAGTGAATACTTATACTAAGAATGATTTAGTACTTAGCCACAAAAATATAGGTTAGATTCAACAGATCAAGCAATACGCATCTTATATATCAGATCTAACGTTCATTCATATATCATCAACACAGAGCATAACTAGATCTACTTAATCAAATCAAGCAATTATCCAAGAAAGAGATAAACACATTAGAGAGAAGCACAAAGCACTATACACACAGTTACCGTGGTTCACCCCCACCCTGGGGCTACGTCCACAAAGTCTTCTTTATATTATCTTGGTCAAGGAGTTACAACACAGAGCTTCAATGACCCTTACTTCGCACATGACAGAATATCTGCACAACTCGCTAGATCCTTCTTCCTTGCTCTTCAACACAAGACTACACCAAACTGCACTTAGATTTTTGATCTCATGCACAGAGAACTCTAATATACATCCAATCACACAGATCTAGTTACTAGCACTAAGATTCCAGTTATACATCACATAGATGTACTACATTACTATTACTACTATCTTACTACTTCTCCCCTATTTAAATTGCCTATTTATAGGTTACAAAATGGGCCTAAACATGGGTAAACCCACTGGCTGACATCCCTTTCCCGTTACATCAACCCAAAACCCTAAAATGGACCCAAAAATAGATCTTGCTTCCTTACTTTCCGCTTCGCGTTGCACTCCTTCCTTGACAAGTTGTCGCAGTCCCAAAAGTGGTCAATTATGACCAAGTATTCTTCAAAACTTGGTCAAGGGACACCATGCCCCCAACACTCACCTGTGACTCATCCCGAGTCACTCAGGTCTAACCAATTCTGCTTCAAATGCCTCGAGCTTGGCTTGAGCATCTTTGACCTGCTGTAGTGCAACAACCTCTTGTTCAGTAAATTCCTGGATTACTGTGTCATTGAGCAATCCTTCCAGGCATTGTTCTGCAGTGATGACACCCTGTTCGAGTTCAACTCCTTGGCTTTCAAGTTCGGTGAACAGTTGGCATGCCTTCTCTTGGAGTGGTTACAATCTTTGAGAGACTTCCATTACTTTAATTTGCAGCGTGTGTACTTGTTGTTGGGTTGTGTGATGTTCTGCAAACCTCTTCATTCTTTCGATTGGGGTCACGGACTTCAACTGCGCTTGTAGCACATATGCATGCTGCTTTGCTTCGGGGAGTTGTTCCTCCAATGTATGCAATTCTAGATTCTTTGCGAGGGTTTCATAAGTCTGGGCGCTTCTAGTGCTTAGATTCCTACATTCTGAAGCCAAAGTTTTTAATCGGGCAATTGCGCTTCGAGCAGTGGCCTCTCTTTGGTCTCTTGTCACTTGGGGTGTCTCAGGCATGGTGTGGAGCTCCAAATCTGTTATGGGTTGTTGAAGTTGCTGGATTACCTCTTCCAATTGGGTCACCTGTTGTGGGAGACGATCTTCCATATTCACTTATATGATCGTCACAGAGCACAGTGCTTTGTGAACTCTCTCCTGTACTTCAAGTTGCTCTGCTAGCAACTGGTCCTTGCTCTGCTATAACTGTGCTTTTTCATCCTCCCACTTCGCTTGTAAGGCAAGATGCTCCTGTTCTGCCTTCCTCTGTTGTTCTCCATGTGTGTTCTATTCTTGCGCCAAATCCTGGGTGGCTTGCGCTATGTCTTCTTGAGCTCGTCGAAGGCGAGCTTTGACTTTCTCGGTGATCTGGCGTAACTGTGTGGGATCATCGCCTGTTCCTGATATTTCCATTGTTAATGGTGCCGTAGAAACTGCTTGGTTGGACTGGAGTGCCTACTTCACTTCTTTGAATTCACCAGTGATCCGACGAAATAGATCCTCCTACTTTGCTTCTTGCTTTTTCGCAAGCTCTAGTGAAAGATCATTCAGTGCGGCAATTAAGAAGTCAAAATCATCCGGGGTAAGGGTAGTTTTAAGCATGGTCCGGGAGGCCTTAGTTTTCTTTCTAGATGAGGGATTTGGTGGGGTAATCTTCCTTTTCTTGGAGGGATATTCCTCGTCCCTAGGTGGAGTAACCTTGCCTTTGATCTGTTCAACTTCTGTGCCCCCTAGTTCTTCATCATTACCTCCCTTCGCAGGTGAGAGTGAAGCCGTCTTCGTGGATGTGCTGTGAATATCTTGGACTTCCACATCCTTCTTAGTCTTGCGCGGTCCCGGTGTATCCGGCATAGCTTCAGGGATATCTACGTCAGACATCTCTACGGGGTCTGCTGCAACAAGGAGGTTTGCCGACCATTACTTGGTAATCTCCTCCAAGTCATCTTCTGTCAGCTTGTAATATGACTAGAGTTGTTGTTTATGCTCATCTGCGCGTGCTGTGATGTAGGTGAAGTAATGATCTGCACTGAATTTCATCAAAGGTCTAAACCTATGAAGCGTGTTGGGTGTAATGCGCAGTGTAGACTGAATGGAATTCTTAAAATGAGTGTAGTAAGCGTGGAAGAAAGCTGTGGACTTCCACTGTTTGTTCATGTCGCTGGAGTACCACAACGTACATAACTTTGCGGCCAATGGTTCGAAGGGTTCGATCTCTGGAAAAGTGGCTCCCTCGGGCAATTCCCACACGATGAAAGTGATGAGTATGAGAAACCATCTAAAGTGGAACTCATACCCTTGGTCCTATGCTTTTCTACAGTCAAGCTCTAACTGATTTATAAGGTATTTTTCCCAGTTCATTTGTAGTCCCTCCGCGCACTTCCCTGCGAGGTCAACTACAAATCCGGTCACTTGTATAGGTCTGTTTTTTTAGACTAAATTTCCTGCGATCAGTTGGCAACAAAAGTGTATTGCTGCATTCTCAATGGAGGCTACCTTGTAACCTCGCGTGCCTTTCTCCATATCGCCATATGTGTCTTTTATTCATTGAGCGAGGGCACGATCTACAATATTTCCAGGGTAAAATTCCCATGGGTTAGGGCCCTGCATGCTTAGCCTAGTGATCTGATTGATCAGAATCAGATCCACAGTGATACGAAGGTCCAACCGTAGTTATCCTCCGTGGTAGTAGGAAAACAACAATCTAATGCATGCATTGACTTCCTGATGCCTCCCGAAATGTGGAATCTTCATTATGTTGAGGAGGGTTGACTACGCAAGGTTATGGGTCCATTACTGCGGTACAATCTTGGGGTTATTTCCTTTTGTAATAGTCAAATACTTGTGCGGGGCTAGAATACTGTAAACCTTGCGATCTCCAAGGTTAAAATTACTAAATTTCAGCACGATGAGCTTCTCCTGGTCAGCATGAACTACGTGCACCCCTTTTGGGAGGTACGCTGTGACTACAACATAGTTGAAGTCTCTGGGTACAATGTCTCGATTCACTAGTTCGCTTAATGGTGGGATATATTTAGGCAAGATGCTTGGGATCATCTTCACAGTGGCGAAGTCGTTTCCGAGCTTAGATCATATTTCCTAAGGCGGTCAGGATGGTCCTGCTCGAGAAGTGGAGGGGGAAGCTGGCAGTGCACTCGAGGACGATGCCTATACACCTGTAGATATTCCGCGTTCTGACTTGACTCTCTCAGTCATTAAATCAATTAGAACTTCTTCAACAGTTTTCTCAGCAGCGCTGAGCTTTTCCGACATACAAACTTGGGTCAGCTGGCTCGGGTGTAATAGGAATTCAGAGACTACAGTGAATAGTAAGGCAATGATCTCAGGGTAAGTAAAGCTTCAGGGTTCGCGCTCAGATTCTCAGTTAGCAAAAAGTATTCTCGGTGCGTGGTGTGATGGGTTAAGTAGGAAATCTCAGCAATGGTCTGCTTACAACAGACATGGGGCCTT
>SNQJ01S0122656.1:20576-33042 GCA_010110895.2 Picea sitchensis | reverse complement strand
TACTAGCGCATGCGCGCCCGACGCGCGCCTGTCAACACAAAAACCCGCGCATCTGCTAATACGACGCATTAATTGCATAAGTCGGCCTCCCGACCGCCTATGGACCGGCCCCCAAGATGATTTGACTCTCGAATCAGGGTCGGATTTGCAAATTCGGCGAATTAATGACCTAAGTGAACCCTAAACAGGTCCGTGTTCACACCGGAAGTTGGTTACGTGACCGCCTGGAAAAATGATATAAATAGCCATGAAGACTCACTGTTTTAGCAGGGAATTCAAAGCATTGTTACGCTGTCCAGATGATTCAGAGCTCAGTCTTTGACAAACAACTCATCAGCAGTGTAACCCAGAGTTCTTTCATCACTCAGTTCAGTTCTGTTCATGTTGTAAGGAAAGCATTTGTGTTGAGGGCCCCGAAGAGCCTTCCGCTGGAGGGAGAAGGAACCCCTGGTCCCTCTCTTCTGCGTGCGCTCTGGTTTCAATAAAGCACCTGCCTGAAACCATTGATGACACCTTTGTCTGATGTTTAATGATCTTTGTTTATTGTCGTAGTATTATTTGCTTTCAGTTCATAGTTAGATTATAGTTTGTTTCTGTTTCTGTTAACCCTTTTGTTCCACATCATCCTGTTCTGCCCTGCCAAGCCCAACAGGGCATGCAAGCGTTCCTCATTTGCTCACCTGGCAACGATTCGAACGCGAACAGAAACCACTGTAGGTGATACATGTGCCTCTAAAATATCGAAGCACCCATTTCACTGCTTTACCTGGATTTGTCATGTGACCACCGACAACATCAACTGCATGTGAAATGTCTGATACTTGAACATATCAAACCTATCCATTGCATAAGTTATACTTCCAACTAGCATACAATACATGAGACATAACCTTTTCTTCCATATTACAAGGATATACACGAAAACAAATGGAAAGCCAAAGGGATATTTTCCGGTTTCACATTATTCATGCCGAATTTCCTAAGTATCTTTTCCTTATACTGCAACTATGATAACCAAAGCTTACCATCTTTCCTGCCTCTATGTATTTCCATGCACAAGATTTGTTTTTGCTGCTCCTTGATCCTTCACCACGAACATCCTTGCCAACTGAGCCAACCTGCTGATCTTAACCATGCTTTTACTTCAAAAAACATATCGTCAACAATCTAAACACCAATATAATGAATGTACCATAAACACAATGGTTGAATTCGTTTCTTGTAAAACTTGTCTCACCATGAAGGAATCACCCATCTTGTACTAATGCCTGATGCACATTTCAGGCCATACAATGACTACTTGAGCTTGCAAACAAATCTTTTGTTGCGATCCTGAACAAACCCTTCTGGTTGTTCGATATACATATCTCCTCATACAAATCTCCATTAAAAACTTGTCTTAGCATCTAGCTACAACAACTAGTTCCAACGCTAGATGAATAGAGAAAAGCTTAACAACTGACGAGAATATTTCATAGAAAACAATGCCTTCCAAATACCTTTTTGCTATCAATCATGCTTTATTCCTTTCATATTTTACTATGTCTGATTTGAGAAGAAATCCATCAAACACTATCTCTATTAATGATGATATATATCCCTTGACATTGTCATTATAACCAACAAAGATCTACCTGATTGATCTGGATCCTACTTAAAATGCTGATGAGAGCATGAACATAACAATCAAACAATTTCAAAAAAACTGAGTAATCACAAGAGCAGACCTGTTCAATATACCTCTTCTAGAATCTTCCAACCTTTTGCAACTAATGGTGACCGATTTGCCAAATATCACTTAACTGCTTCTGACCACAACTCATGCTACAACTTGGCATTACTAAAGATGTCATTCGATCCCAATTGTCCTGCAATAATTTCCAAAATTCCAAGGAATATGAATGTGCCTCCATCATGTGTTCTCAAACCCTTGATTTAACCTATCAATACATAAACACATCAACCTTTCTATTTACCCAATTTTTTGACCAGGGCACCTTTAGTGCTCCACCTCGAACAAAGTATTCGAAATATTGACCACATTCGACCATTACTACCAAGTGAGCCTTTACAGCTTACCTCCAGACACCTTTCAATGGATTCCCAATACTCAACCTTAACATGAACATTCCCTTGACCAAATCCGACCAAGACTGCCAAATGAGTTTTTCACTGCTCAGCTCCAGGCCACTTTACAATGGAGTTTCACCGAGCCCTTAAACATGCTCCATGACATGCAATTCTATGGACACCATACCACGACAACCAATAATCATGGACCCAAAACCCACAATTGTAGACCTATGTACAAGGTTTTAATTCATGACTCATGCCCCCCACCCTTCTTTAGTCTACCTAAATCTATGTCTAGACTTTCATAGGTGACTTAACAAAACCAGGGGTACGCATGCCTAACCAGGTCTTACAACAATATGCCCAATTATATGTAACCAAAAAATACAACTCTAAAAGAAAATGTTCACATGGTAACTTTACCATTACCTTTACTACGAATGCTGCCATTTACCGACACTTCTGTCTCTGGTTGCTTGACCACAAAGATGTCACAAACAAATCTGCCATTTGTTGAGCGCCTTTCCTCCATGCGAATAGATCTGGGCATGCTTCCATAACCACAAATCTATTCCACACATAGACAACCCGAGCCTTCAACTCCTCTCTCTCTTTCAACCGGCATGGCCTCTTCCTTCAAGAGCGAATCTTCAAATCAGAAAGTGATACCATTGGATTAGATCTGACATCTTTGCAAACTCATGCTCCAAGAGCATAAATTTTACGAGGGCTCCACCATGTAGGCCCTCCTGCCTTTGATGCAGGTCCACCTTTCACATGATGGCTTTGTCTCTAGTGCTTTGAACCCCAAAGCGCTTGGTTCCTCTGTGCTCCATCGCTGCAGCCAAATCAATATGATGATCATCCATGCGGGCAAATCCTTACTGGTACTCATAAACAAGGACCTTGTTTGACTGTCACCACATCAATAATGTTCCATTATCAACCTCTCTTTTGGAGAGGATTTTTTTTTGATTGCTGACTGCAAAATGCTCTGTTTAGAATTTTCTTGAAACACCTTTCGATAACCTTAACATGCTTGAACATGTAGCTTGAAATCTCACTTACTTCCGCTAATTGACCCTTGGCAACGTGATTCAATTCACTAGACCTTTTCTTTCTTGGGCTAGTTCAGATCTCAATAGATTCAGGCTTTCAAAAAACAATTTTACCAAGACCAATGGCTACACAACTACACCTCTCAACAGTTCAATTATTACAAAGAACAAGACATTTCATCATGCTTATCATGGTATACATATTTGGTTAACTTAATGTGCAATATAATTGCAACGACCCCAAGAAACCACCGTTTTTACATATACCATATGTCAATACTTGCACCCTCAAGCCTTTCAAACATATGCATAACAACATACACATAAAACAGAAATGACTTTCGACCTCATAAAATACCTCATCTGTGTAGCGTATCTCCAACTCTGCGCTTCTTTTCACAAGCAACAACCATTCTGCAATGCCATGCTCATGTTCTTGATAAAATCCAAGAACCTTTACAACTAACATGCCTGTTTTCCCTTTCAGATCTAAAAACAACTGCAACAATGTCACCATGCAAGAAACTATCATATTGCCTCAATTTGTTGTTGCATACTTCCTCTGCATGTAATCCATACATATAGAAATACGTAATAAGCTCAGAGAAGAGCCCAACCAAGCAGAGTTTTTTAGCACGACACTGCATCTAAAACGATAAACATTAGAAACCCTCGTTCAACCAACAAGCAAAAGGACAACCTACTATTTCAGGTGGTCATTACAGGTTTTCAAACTCGGGTCGACCCTGTTGTCAATATTGAGCCATTAGATTCACGATCTTCCCCTCTTCTGTAGTGTATCCCTACTCCTCATGCGTAACTAAATGAAACTTGCCATAACGCTGACGTTCAAGCTGAGCATATCAGTTCCTAGTCATTCGACCTCCTCAATAATCCTCAGTGTCCACATTGCGTCCCCGTACTTAAGTCGACGCTCCTTTCCAGAGGAGAGACCGACGCTGTGTTTTTAAAATTCCGGAAAACGAAAATCCAGCTCTCAGATCAACACTCCCTTTAAGTAGAGAGATCGACGCCGATGTAAAGTCGATGCTCCCCCTTCACGAAGTAATATCAGAGCTCCCTTTACCAAGAGATCCTAGCGCGGGTATGAAAACGACGCTCCCTGCGCAAAAATATGGTACTGCTCTTCTTTGTTTTCAGCGGCTCATCCATCTTGGCTCTGATACCACTTGTCAGGATCTTTAAAGCCACATAGATTAATTTCGAACCAAAGAAAACATGCACAGATTCAATCACACAAGAGACAATAATTTACGTGGTAAAACTTTCATGATGAAGGAATCATCCACGGGATAATGGCAACAACATTCTTATTGTTCAATAAACTAGAGATTACAACCCACAGCTTGGAGAGGGCTTGAAGACCTGGTCAATCTTTGGCTCAAAGGCATATGTATTTAAACAACTTTTCATTCACTTATACAAAATTGACTACAATAACTACTGTCCCTATTTTAGCTGAGTTGTTAAAACAAGAAACACTAAATCTGCCACAAAAAGTGGTTAGGCAAAACCACCTTATCCTAGATTCGTTGTCACCTTCCAACATTATACACTAATTTCAATTTTTTTGTTCTATCTACACATTTAGGAAGAGAAGATGTTGTTCTATGTGCACTCCCAACAAAATCAAAGGTGCCCCAAATCCAAGTCTAAAAGTAGAATGTTTGGACTACTATATGCTTTATTGGATGATACCATTTATAAATAGTGAGGAACAAATGGAGAATTTTCCAACTTAGATGGGTAAGAATTGCTATGCATTGAGGCATATAGATTATTGAAAAAAAACCAAAAAAATAGAGTTTTTATTTTATTTTATTTTAATGATAAATTAAATTATTAGAAAAGAAATGTTGAAAAACAAGCTATTTTTATTATACAAACATAGTCACTCAAATCTGTAGATCAAACCATTCCTCACCAAATTTCAGACAAAATCAAATTGAAAAAAAAAATAAAAATAATTAAAAGTAAAACATTTAAACTACTCTTTTTTATTTTAAAGAAAAAATTGTTCAGAAATATCACACAACTTGGTGGTGCACTCAACAAACAATATAAAGACACCGCTGCCGACGGGACATCTGAGGGATCCAACTCACGTAAGTCACTATTTGTTCTTAATTATTGCACTTAGAGTCCAATGTTCTCTTTTAACATTTGTGTGCTGCATTTTGTAATTTGAAGCAGAGAGAGGTTTAGTTTGTAGAGTTAGTGATCATATTGTTTTGGGGGAAGTCATTCGTCGATTGTCTTAGGCAACACCATGGGATAAGCGGCCGGTCCTGAGCTTGTTGAGTCGATCCTGGGCCAATGCTATGGCAAGACAATCTCCATTATTGTATGATCATGTTTACAACCCGTCTGCTCGTCTCTCCTCTCAGGAATTCATGGAATCTCAAGCGCCATCAAAGTCTCTCAGTCAACCTCTTCAGGGAAGATACAACACATACTAAAGATGGAGAACTGGACGGATACGTCGTTAAAGATGGAGAAATGGACGAATACGTTGCCAAATAAATTCTCCTGGTTCATGGTGGTGCAAAATGGGCCTATCTATGGGTACAAATTAGTGGGGCATTTCAATAAAGCTCCAGCCCCATATTTATAGCTTCTTTCTTGTGATACCTCATCAAAGAACTATCAATCCTTTTATGCTTAGAGACCTATGCAATTTTTTGTTCTCCCAAATCTTGCAGAATACAATTACATACTCTAACTTGATTTATGGGATAGTCTTCAAATATAACCAAATTCCTATGCTTCTAAACCTCCCAACAAATAAAACAAGGAATTTATTTCCAATTATCCTTTACCCTTATCCATTTTTGTAAACTGTCCACAATCTGACCTCCTTCCCAACTATTACCAATTTTAATTCTTTTGTTATAGTCTGCCATATACCATTTATGAAACTGCAATCCCCAAAAAGATGGGACATTGTTTCCTCACTGTTCCCACATAAAACACATATACTAGGGCCAAAAATACCCCTTTTGTTCAAATTTTCCCAAGTAAGTATTCTCTGTTCCAGCAATAACCAGATAAAAAGTTTTACTTTTAAAGGTAACTGCCACTCCCATATCTCTAAATACCAAAATTTTGTTTCTTCTTCCCTGCCCTCCAACACTTGAACTTTATAGGCTTGTTTGGCATTTACTTGTCCTTTTTTTGTATCCCCAGACCACAATAACCTATCTTTCTCATAATTGAGTTCAATTCCAGAACCCACCAATCCTTTAATGTAATTTGTCCATTCTTCTTTTAGATCTCCTTCCAGCCCTAAAGATTATGCTTTTTTCCACCTTGTAAAACTAAGTCCCTCCAGAACAAAAGTCCCTCATTGTGCAAGGTAATCAATCCCTTGTGCCTTCAAATTTATAAAAAATGTGCAACCTAACCATATGATCATCTCCAATTCCGATGTCCCTCCCATTCCCAGGCTTCCACACCAACCAATCTGTTATTATAGATAATGAAAAGGTGAGGGCTCTCCAAATATTTGAAGTACCATTCCAGTTTTTTCTCCCCTACCTGAACCACTCCTCAACAATTTTATTTTTAAGATATTTTTTCATTATCACTTCATAACATAGACCATGCATCATAAGACATCTCCACAGACTTTTTGCCGCCAAATATTTCCCAAAGACAAAGATATTTTTGACACCCCACCCACCAGTCTTTTTTGGTTTTGCTAGCTTTTTCAAGTTTATCAGATGCATACCTTCCTCTACTTTTTTTGTCAGTCCAGAGGAAGCTGCACATCCTCCTTCTAATACTATTAAGTACACTTATAGGTATATTATCCAAAGAGAGCCAATATACATAAATGATTTCAAGTACATCTTTTACTAGTATGACTCTTCCTCCGTAAGAAAGCCATCTATAACTCCAACTCAAAATCTTCTTTTCAATTTTTTTCTCTAACCAATTCCAGTAAGCTCTAGTATAATAGTTTGGTTTAATATAAAATCCCAGGTACTTAAATCCTTCATCTATTGGCTTAACTTCAAATGTCAAGAGAGCCTTCAATAGAGTAAGGCCTTCAACATCCCACCCAGCTTCTAAGAACACAGACTTTTGTGGGATGAATGCCATCCCCATTGCCTTACGAAATAACTCCAGAACCTCCTTAATAACTTCCCACTCAGAAATGCTTCCATTCCCAAACAATATTACATTATCCACAAACATAAAATGAGTAATACTTAACCCTCTAGCCACAGGAACACCTTCAATTTTATTATCCCTAACCTTTTCCTGTATAGTTCTGCTCAATCCTTCAATATCAAGGAGAAAAAGTAAAGGTGATAAAGGGCAAACTTGCCTTAAACCCCTTGAAGATTTAAAGAAGCTAGTAGGTTTTCCATTAATCAACACAACAAAATTTGTCGAAGACACACACCCCAAAATCCAATCAGTTGCTTCTAAGCTTATGCCCACTTGTAATAAAACAAGCCTGAGAAAACCCCAATCCACCCTATCATTTGCCTTTACCAAATCCAATTTTAAGACCAGAGCTTTAATATTTTTCACCTTTATACTGTGTAAAGATTCCTATATAACTCCAATAGCATTAGTAATTTGTCTGCCCTCTAAAAAGCCAAATTGTTCCTTTGAAATACCAATAGAGAGTGAGGTTTTAATTCTAGCAACAATAATTTTAGTAGTGATCTTGTACACTAGATTACATAAGGCAATTGGCATAAACCCACCAAATGAGTCTGGTTTGTCTCTCTTTGGTATAAGTGCAATAGAAGTAGCATTCAAAGCACCTGACACTCTACCTTTTCTCCTAGACTCTTCCACCATCTCCAATATATCATTACCCAAGAGATAAAAAAAAGCCAAGAAGAACTCTACAGTCTAGCCATCCGGTCCATGACTTTTTGAGCACTTAAAACCTTTTAATGTTGACAAAATTTCTGCTAGAGTAACTGCTTCAACCAATCTGATACCTTCTTGCTCTGTAAACAATCTTGGATATTCCTTAAAACTACAAGTTGGTTTGATATGGCCAAATCTGTCTATGCCTTAAATATATTTAGAAAATAGTCTACAACCTTCTTTTGAAGATCTAACTTATTTGATATAATAGTTCCATCTTCCTTGGTAGTATCCCAAATGGTATTGATTTGTTTTCTTGAACTTGCATAAGCATGAAAAAATTTAGTATTCTTGTCACATGCTGCCATCCAATTAACCCTACTCTTCTGCCTCCAAGTCTCCT
This sequence comes from Picea sitchensis, assembly GCA_010110895.2. Taxonomy (NCBI): domain Eukaryota; kingdom Viridiplantae; phylum Streptophyta; class Pinopsida; order Pinales; family Pinaceae; genus Picea; species Picea sitchensis. The sequence continues at coordinate 24,654 of SNQJ01S0122656.1, read as the reverse complement.
CTTCCTGTCTTATAAGTTCTGGTTTCCTCTTTTCTTTATCAAATACCATTACTTTGTCTCCCTCCTTCTCAAAGCCTCCAAGAAAATATGAATATAACTTATCCAGATCCAATTATAACTGTACCAACTCTTCCTTAGCTTCAACCTTTTTCTTTCTTTTCCAAACAACCACCATAGTCTTGAGCATCTTAAGCTTTTTGACGAACGAATCCATAGGGTTTAGAACCTCTGTCCCCAACAATCCAATCCAATTGGTTATGACTAAATTTACGAAATCTGGATCCTCTAGCCAAACTGCATTAAACTTAATAGGATAGCTGACAGTGTCATTCCCTTGAGTTAAGTGTAAAATCACAGGCATGTGATCCGATATCTTTACATTACACACCCAAGAGCGATATCTGATTCCCGACGACAGTAAGTTCTCAGATACCAAGAACCGATCCAACCTCTTTGCAATGTAATCTTGTCCTTTCCTTCCATTCCTCCAGGTAGGGAGAAACTTTATTGGCTCAACATCCACTGACCCTCCAACTTGTATCATCTGGATAAAGTAAAGTTGTAAGGGATCCACCCTAGCATGTTCCCCCCAAAATTCCCTACTTGAAGTAGTGAAATTTAGGTCACCCCCCAAAATAAGGTTATCCTCATTCAATATCCCTTCCCTTTTAATGCCTTCCCAAAATACCTCTCTGTCAACATAAGAGCCATAACAATTGATCAACTTCATATTTAAATCTAAACCTTTTACTACTCCCTCCAACAATATCCCTGCAGGAGTAAAAAATGCAGCGAAATTAGCTTTGCGAGGATTCCAAGCTATTAAAAATCCTCCAGAGAGGCCAATAGAGTCCACCCCACGAAAATACCAATTAGGGAGAAGTTTGACAAAAACTTCTCTATCTTTAGCTTCGTTGACCATTGTTTCCTATATAAGTAAAATATCTGGGTTTGTTTTCTCTAAAAACATNNNNCACCATTTCCAGGGCTTTCTGAGCTCTAAGCGCCCTCAAACCAGTTAATCCCATAAGACTGTTCAAATTTAGGATCTCCTTCTCTTTCCCTAGTTTCTTTGCACTCATAGTTTTTAATGAAGAAAAGTCCTTTTCCAATCCTCCCAGTACCGCCCCTTTTAACAATGCATTCTCATCCCCTGAACCACTAGTCAAAGTACTCCTAGCCCCCTCCGCCTTCCCAATATTTTCACCAGGGTTAGATAAAATCTCCCCTCTAGCATAAATTGGTAACAACGAACAGGTTAATACCTCCCGGTAGGAAGGTATAAAGTTTAGTAATGATTCCTCAACTTTCGACATAATAATCAGATCCTCAAATGTATCATTATTCACGAAGTCATCAATCGCCTTGTTGCACTCATCACATTAAGATAACTTCTGACTAAACTCTCCTCTCCCATCCAAACCAACCAGTCTACTATCTCCAGATAAACCCAAAGATAATGAAGGATTGATCTGTCTACTATCTCCCTCAAACAACCCAGAAGCCTTTAAGATAGGCAGTAAAGGAAATTCCACATCGATACCCTCTCGGAACCCCCCCTTGCGAAAGCCAGGCTTCTGTATCCAGTGAAAGAAAGTCTTTCCTTACCCTAAAAGAACCACCCTTAACCAAAGGTTTAGTTTCTCCTCCATTCAAGTAGAGTGCCCCCCCCCTTCATTACATCCTCACCTAGTAGCCCTCCTTCCTTCGGGCACCCAACACCACTCCCTCATCAGGACTCCCATAGCCACAAGTCTCTACTATACTTACGTTTGAATCCCCGAGCCTACACCGAGCCCTGAGCTCCAAAGAAATTTCCCCCACATGTAGGCTTCCCTCCTTCCCTATCCCTCCCTTAGTGGATTGCACTACATTATGTGGCTCCCGTACTAAACCCAGCAACCGAAAATTAGCATTGACAAATTGTTTAGCATAAAAATTAGTGCATCGGGGTTGTAACTTACCAATTTCAGAGTCACTATCCACCACCTGGGAGTGTAAGCTATCGCTCCAAGCTTCTAGTTCCTTTAACTTCTCACTCGATACCAACTTTGTTACCCCTTCGTCATGAGCTATTTTGTGAAGTATTTCCCCAGTGCACTGATAATGCAGGTGACTTGTCACCTTGCACCCAGAAAAAATGAACTGGAATTCCAACATAGTCCAGACGCTGCTGAACCAAATCTCCTCGCCAATCAATAACAATCTCCTTTGGTAACCCTTCAAAAGTGTCAATTTCTACTAAAATCTTTCCCATCCGCGATCATAACCAACCAAATGTTTTGAATCAACATGCAAAAACTTCCCAAGTGAGTTTTCGATTTCTTTAAACGCCTCCAAACTCCACAACGCTAACAAACAACCTGGTAATAACACCCACATGTGTCTAAATCTAATGGATTCCTTTTATGGATTGAACACTAAATGCCAACATTTTAACATCAAGCTTCCCGAATTTACCACCCAAACCTTTCACAACACCAACTCTGCATCATCTGTATTTTTAAACAGAAAGCATAACCAACCTTTCAAAAGTATATAAGTCTCCGGTGAGTACCCTAACAACGAACCCCAATTGTCCTCAACCCCTGCATGGATATGTGTTTCTCCCATGGCCCAATATCCAAATCTACCCACCAGACCTCTCAGAGAAAATTTCCCCACTTCCTCCATCCCTATATCTCTGCCGAGCTTAAAAACATGTTTGGTTTTTTCCAATTTCCACCCCTTAAGACCTGCACTAAGATTTGCCTCCCCTCGACTGCTACATTGGCCTATACTTCCCCCACACATTGCACCATTCTTCACTCCTTTCACCACCACGACCTCCCCACCGCTACTCGCCTCAGTCTGCCTAGTCTCCCCGCCTCTCCCTCCTTGCCATTTCAGAAATAAAGTAGGAATGTCAACCCCTGCACAGTCTCGAACCCTAAACCCTTCTCCTTGTTCTGCTGAATGACAAGCCTTTCCTCCCTTCACCTCTGTCTTACTCTCTTTCCTACCCACCACAATCTTCTGCAGAGTATGCCCCACAAAGAAAAAAATGACTACACTAGACTTCCCTCTCCTTTCCGTTTCCTGAGTGAATAAATCATTAATGACATCAATGGGTCTATGTTCCATCGGATCACCCACATGCTCGCCAAGTGTCCCTACACTGGTATGAAAGGCTAATTCAGACTCCACTTTACCGTCCCTCCCGACCGCTGGACTTAAATTCTTCCCGTACCACATTAATTCCTCTCTGTACACCTCATCAGGTTTGTACAGTCCAATTTGACTCCACCATTGGTCCTCAACTAGATCCACCAATGGGACCCCTGCACTAGTCGTCATAGATTCTGTGAGACACCAGCTCAACTCTAGGTCCAGGTTTTCACGCCTATCCTAGTCCCTATCCTCCTACCTCCACTTCACCTCTTATCCTTAAAAGCGACTCCTCCCCCAAAGCCACCATAGATCCATTAAATAAACTCGATCACATCAACCGATCACCTCCAGAAAACTGAACCAGTCCTCCAGCTGCCATTCGACCCTCTTCTCCCCCATTCTAGTGAATTATTAATATAAAAAGCTAAGTTAGTGAACTATTAATATGAATAGTTAAGGAATGAGATTATTAACTAGAATTAACTTTTATAAACTAAATTAGTGAACTATTAATATGAATAGTTAAGGAATGAGATTATTAATTAAATATTACCTATGAATGGTATAAGATTAGATCGATAGTTGTTAACTTTTTATAATTGGAATCCAGTTTTATATTTTCTATCTCCCTGCTATTTTATTTTATGTATCTATAGTTAACGAGTTAGTTTCTATTTTGTTTCTATCGTTAATGACTTAGTTTCTATTTTATGTATCTATAATTAATAATTAATGAGTTAGTTTGTATCTTTAGCTAATGAGTTAGTTTTTTTATATGGCATGATCGAGTTAAATTTTCATAAAATGAAAATTAGATTTTCATTATTTTTTAAATTTATATTTGTGTATATTAAAAAAAAAAAGAAATTTTAATATCAATTTAAATATTATTTATATAAAATTGATTGAATTTCTAATAATATTGTTG
>SNQJ01S0122656.1:0-13582 GCA_010110895.2 Picea sitchensis | reverse complement strand
ATTATTTAATGTGTTGCTGATAACTTAACATTCATAGATATACAATATTTGATCAATCACATAGAATACAGAGAGACACTGATTTTCATGAGGAAACCCATAAAGGGTGAAAACCTCTTCTTTTTAGGATGTCAGTCAAGCTCCAAATTTCATATACATCACAATCTTTGAGCTCCAACTCAAATATGAGGCTACCTCTGAAGCAAGCTACAACTTGCTCAGAGCACCAACTCTCTGGTTTCTCTAGTTGCCACTAGAAGGAAGCACCAACTCCCCGAGTGTTCCAACACCAATTGGATGGAAGCACCAACTTCCATTCACACATGCACCAACTTGTATAACGGAGAACAATAGTTCTCCCTTGCACCACCCTACCACCCTGGTTTTTCTGGCTGCTACCAGATGGAAGCTACAACTCCCTGTTTTCAAGCACCCACTTGAAACTCTGTGTACAACAATCCTCCCTAGCACCTCCGTACCACCCTGAAATATAAAGCTTACTTACTTGCTTTGTCTCTGATCTGATCTACTATAGCTCAATACCTTCTTCAACTTCTATCCTCTGTGACTTATGTGTCTTTCTTCTTCTATGCTGCGCTCTTTCTCCCCCTGCGCACCACTGCCTCTTTGTTCGGCTTTTCTGCTCCATTTCATGCACCTCTTTATGCTCTTCTAGTCCTCTGCACAACCACCTTCTTTCCGCATGCAAAAACTGTCAAAAGAGCTCTACCTCTCTTCTTTGTTCTACGTTTTTATCACGCCAAGACCTCTACCACATCATCCCCACAACTCTTCACCTTCTTTGGCAGTTATCCACAGTCTGTATGTCATCAGTGGCCATTATCTTGAGATTCTTGGCTTCTCTACCACTGCGACGCTTCCTCTTCTCTGTTACAGTTACAGTTCATCTGACAGTTACAGGAGTTCCTCGCGAAGAAGCTCCTTGTGAACTTCACCTGCGTGAACTAGCACTGGGTGCAATTTCCTCTTCACATGTTCACAGGATGTGACCACATGCTAGCCAAAAAGGGCGCTACGCAATTTCGTGATCTTCTACTGTGAGTTGTCTCGATTCTCCCAACTCCCGATCTCCAAAGTGGAGCCTAGCAACGCTATCTCCTTCCCTTATTTTATTTTCCGCTGATGTGACCTTGACTGTGACCAAGGGCCAAGAAAAAGGGTGCTTCACAACTTCGCTCATCAGATATTCTGCGAGTTTCCTCGATTTCCCAACTCGCGAAATCCGAAGTGGAGCCTAGCAATTCTAGCTCCTTCCCTTATTCTCCACTGACGTGACCTCTGGTTGTGACCACACGCCAGCTAGAAAGGTGCTTCATGACTTCACGTTTCGTGATCTTGTGAGGTAGCTCTTTTCCATTCTTCGAAGTCCGAGCTCTCGAACTCCAAACTTCATCATGCCAGATCAACGGTCCACGACCCTTAGTGATTCGACAACCCAGATCTCATCGGGACTTTACGTTTCATGATGTCGGAAGTTGGATGACCTCCCTTCTTCTGATTCTTGAACTTGCGATTGCATTAGATCGACGATCCACGACCCTCCACGATCCAACGGTCCAGATCAAATCGTGAATTCACATTTTGTGACTTCGTCTCTTGGAGATTTTCGCCTGAGCTTATCCTTCCTCCCGACTTGGAAGAATTTCTAAGTGTCAAAGGCCTCAACCTTTGATCCTTCTGCGAGTCCTTATGACTTTGGGTCTCGTCTGCATTTCTAAAAATGTTATCTCTTCTGAGCTTTGGTAATGAAGTTAACCTTGGCCCTGGCGCACACTTGCGCTCTGCGTGCAGCTCTGCAATATTCCTCTTGAGCTTATAGACAACAATTCCTGATGCTATCATTGCTGCTTTCCTATTTTCCATCATTTATACCAATATGCTATCGTCGCTGTTGTTCTTTCCATCAATGACAAGCACGCTCTTTCGGTGAACATGCCAACAATCTCCCCCTTTGGCATTGATGACAACCCTGAAAGGCTGCACTATTCTGCTTAGACCTCCAACTGTAGCATATCACAACTTTTTCTCCCCATTTGACATCAATGTCAAAGAGAACTGAGAGTGACTCTGTTCTCCCCTTGAAGCACTCTCCCCTTGATTAGATATACTATGATCACTCTCCCCCTGATCAGATAGACTATTATAACTTGATAACAGGGTCACACCCGACTTCTGGCGTAGATACTCAATCCGAGATTTTGGAAGCGGTTTAGTGAAGATATCAACAATATGATCTTTGGATGGAATATAATGCAAAGAAACAACGGTGTTGGATACCCGTTCCCTCAAGAAGTGATACTTGATGGGTACATGCTTGTTCTTGGAGTGAAATACAAGATTCTTTGACACACTAATTGCACTAGTATTGTCACAATGAATTGGAATCAGTGCAGTATACTTGACCTCCAAGTCTACAAGTGTCTGAATCATCCACAATACTTGGGTACTCAAGTGGCAGCTGCAATGTATTCAACTTCTGTAGTTGATAAGGAAATGGAACCTTTCTTCTTGCTCAACCATGCTACAAGAGAATCTACTAAAAATAATGCACCTCCACTCGTGCTTTTCATTTCATCCATGCAGTTAGCCCAATCAACATCCAAATAGACTGATAATTTAAAATTCCTATTCCTAGGATACCGTAGGCCATAGTTCATTGTTCCTTTCAATTATCTGAATATTCTTTTGACAACTAGCAAATGACTCTAGTTAGGTGCAGATTGATACCATCCTACCATTCCAACAACATGCATTATGTCTGGGCGAGATGCTATGATGTACAATATGCTGCCTATCATAGACCTATATGAACTCTGATCAACATCAAGTGAGTCATCATCCTTTCTTAACTTGCATCCAGTGACCATAGGTGTGCTCATAGGTGTAGAATCTTCCATTTGAAACCTTTTCAACATTTCTCTTAGATATTTTTCCTGAGAAAGAAATATTCTTTCAGACCTCTGAGTAATTTGCAGACCAAGAAAAAATGACAGTTCCCATATCATAGACATTTCAAATTCAGATTGCATGGTAGAAGCAAACCATTGTACCAATGAAGCATTATTACTTCCGAAGATGATGTCATCTACATAGACCAACACAATGAGAAAATCATCATCCTCTGTTTTGATATATAGATTGCAATCAACTGTTCCTCTCTTGAACCCTTTGTCTTGAAGATACTTATCCAATCTGTAATACTAGGCACGTAGAGCTTGTTTCAACCCATATAAGGATTTGTTCAGCTTGCAGACAAGGTCATGATTATCTGACAGTTGGAAACCCTCTGGTTGTTCCATATAGACTTCTTCTTTTATATCTCCATTTAGAAAAGCTGAATTGACATCCATTTGGTAGACTTTAAACTTCTTATGACAAGCATAGGAAATAAACATTCTAATAGCTTCTAATCCAGTCCTTCTATTTGAGCATACCCTTTGCAGACCAATCTAGCCTTATTTCTTACAATATTTCTTTGCTCATTCATCTTATTTTTGTAGACCCATTTGGATCCTATTACATTTTTATTTGCTGGCCTAGGAACAAGTTCCCAAGTATCATTCTTTTCAATATGATCCAATTCCTCATTCATTGATTTAAACCAATTTACATATTTACTGGCTTCATTAAATTTCTTGGGTTCCACCATGGATATGAAAGCTATATGTGATTGCTTGGTGTTTTTGATTATCCTTCTCCTGGTTTTTACACCTTTGTATTTCTCACCAATTATCTGACTTGCAGGATGATTCTTTTGAGTAATTCTGGAGGAAGGATTTGATGCTGATTGTTGTCTTGACTCTTCTTGTCTGGGTGTCTCTTCTCCATCTGATTCATCATCTTCTTATGACTCTGAGATTTGTTGTTCTTCATTTTCATTATCCTCATCATCTTCTTCATCTGACTTGGAGCTTATTCTCCGTTGATCTTTTACATGAGCTTCTTCATCAATTCGAACATCAATATAGTCTACTAATTTATGCATTCTTTTGTTAAAGCATCTATATTCTTTACTATTCATTGCATATCCTAAGAAGATACCTTCATCAGCTCTACCATCAAATTTTCCAAATACTTTGATGTAGCATTTACTTCCAAATACTTTGAAGTGCTTGATTGATGCAGGCCGACCAAACCACAACTCATATGGATTTTTATCACTGTTCGGCCTTAGATGCGCTTTGTTCATAATATGAATAGCCTCCACCCAGAAAGTTAGTGAAACATCCCTTTCACTCATCATAGCCCTTGCCATTTGCTGAACTGATCTATTTTGGCATTCTACAACTCCATTTTGTTGGGGAGTACCTGGAATAGTATATTCTCTTTTAATTCCATGTTTGTCACATAATTCTTTGAAATCTCTTGACATAAATTCTCCTTCTCTGTCTGAGCGAATTGCCTTTAACTTTCTTCCTGTCTGATTCTGAGCTAATTCCTTAAAACATTTTGAACTTCTTGAATGCATCATATTTTTCTCTCAGAAACGAAACCCACGTAAGTCTGGAGAATTCATCATTGAACAACATAAAGTAACGTTCTCCTCCAGTTCCTTCCTTTCGCGATGGTCCACACAAATCCATATGAATAATTTGAAGAGGTTTCTCTGAAGATGTGAAACTCTTCGATTTGAATTGAGTATGAGTCAGCTTCCCCATTTGACAGGATTTGCATACATAGTTATGAGGCTTAGATATTCTTGGAAGATCTTTCACAACACCTTCATTATTCAGTTTGACAATATGATCAAAATTTAGGTGTCCAAGCCTTCTGTGCCATAACCAACTTTCATTAAATTTGCTTAAATGACATTTCTCCTTATATTCCATCAGAACATAGACATTGCTTTCAGTTCTAACCCCTTTTGCAATTATCTCTCCTGTGTTCACTGCTTTTATTTTACAATCCTTGGCAGTGAAAGTGACTTCACATCCTCTGTCACACACCTGATTGACACTAAGAAGATTATGCATTAATCCCTCAACAAATAATACATCTTGATCTTTGCCTCTTCCATCATTTAATCTTACTAGACCTTTACCTCTGATCTTTCCTGGAGCATTATTTCCAAAAGTTACATTTCCTGATTTACTTTCTTTGAGTGATAGGAACTTACTTTTGTCACCTGTCATATGACTGGAGCATCCAATTTCAATATACTAGGGGTTCTTTTGTCTTTGATATGACAACACTAATCCACACTTGTTATCTTCTTTCTTCTTCCAAACCTCGATGTTTTTAGCTCTGTGATTTAAGTCTGGCTTATAGTTCTTTAAGCGACAGTCTGCAACTTTATGTCCATAATTATGGCAGACGTAACATTCTGGTTCACTGAATAAAGGATCATAGTGGTTGTTATGCTTATTTTGTGTCTTTTTCCCAGCCATCACATGATTTATAGTCCGTGGTTGTTTGTTAATTGGCTGTCTCATTCTTTGTTGTGGAAGATATTTATTCCTTGGCTATGTTGATTGCTCATGGTTAAATCTTAAAGAACAATTTACAGCTTTGCGACCAAAGTTAGAGCAATAAAAACAATATCCATAGAAAAATCTTTGTACCTGGAAAATGGCTATCTTCTTTGAGTAGGTCGATTTCTTCCATGTTGATTGTTAGCACTGGAAGTCACCTTTGGATTGCTGCAGAGGTAAGCCCAATACCCATAAGTTTGTATGTCACAATGAATACATTTAAGGATGGTCTAATGGATGGAGATTCAGGATGGTATCGTTCTAACTCAAAAAACTGGGTTGGAAAGCACGAACATGTGAGGTCTTGGTATAAATTCAGTCAGTAAGTTGTAGTAAGGGTGAGTAGAAGGAAGACTTTGGTGAGAAAATGTAGCGGTCTACCAAGGACATCAGGTCTTTCAACAACCCAAGGAAGAACAATTTAAATGTAATAACTTCTCGAATTTAAATCTCAAAGAAACTGAAAGGAATTATAACAACACTATAATCAAACTTTCATCATAATGCAGTCACAATAATTCAAGTGAATCAGTCAGTCATGAAATCTTTCAGCATCAGAGGGAAACAAGAGGGGGTAAGAAAGTTGACTGTCATTAAACAAGAAATCTCATACTACAACACATAACCAGGGAACCAAAAGCTTCATTAAAAAATTACAATACGAGATATTTTCTCTACCATCAACCCTAACAAAAGATGAGGAAGACTCCTATATACCCAAAGCCAAAACCACAAAAACGTGCTCAAGTAGCTGCAATGAAGGCATTACGTCTTCATGCTTCCTGACATACTATGCATGCAGTCTCTGACCAGACGTGAACTTCAATCATACACAAATGAGCTTCAAAACGGACATGTTGATGAGTTGACTAACTGGCAGTCGTTTCTCGGGCTTTCCATTTATGGAGGAAACGATGTTCAACCACCACCAACCAATCTCAATAACTTCTTCATCGGGATCAGGGAGGCCCAAGTCAACTCTGCTCTTGTAGGATGTGGCAGCCTCAACATTTTGCCGTCTGGATCTGATCCAGATGCTTGCAGAGAGGTCTAATAGTGGACATGGATGCTAACGATATGATTGGCGCGCACTCGACATAGAATAACGTATGGGAGAGGGCCATGTGGATAGATTTGAATGAGAAGAGGAGACTAAGGATAGCGTGGGGACCACACAAGCAGGATCTGAGGTCTAATGGGACAAAGATGATGTGGAGCAAGGTGGCACAGGTGGCGGGAGATGAGAATGGGAGATGTGATAGGTGGGACAGTGAGTGGAGGACAGGTGTGAAGGAGCGAAAGCTATAGGGGAGCCGGGGGATGTGGTAGACATAGGAGAGAGATGGAGTGGGGGACAACTGCAGGCGGGATATAGCAGCCACTTGTCGACCTGTGATAGGGCCTTATAAACACATGTGCATATCGGGGCTGTGAAAAGTGGTTTGATTCTTCACCACTTTTGGGCCCGATGTGTGTCTCTAGATGACACGTAGCACCTCCACAAAACCATGGTTCCAATCCTGGACTTCCTCACAATTTTTATCGTCCGCGCATGTTGAGGCCCCGATGTGATCAATGACCGTTGATTTGGAGCACTCAGATATCGACCGCACAGATCTACGCGCCTCTTAACAAAATGCATCAAACAGTCACATCGACCTAGGCAAACTTAGAATAAGCACCATTTAGTGGGTTTTTACCCCCTTTCTTCGCCTTTTGTCACCTAGAGGCCAAAACCAAGGGAAAAACACCCCCCTACAGAAACAGGTGATAACATTAGGCTCCATGGGGGATAGAGTCCTCCTTGCGAGGCTCTAAGATATCCTTTGTAGCTCCAATCACCTTCTGTTGGGTTGTGGATTCACTCATAAAACCGGAAACGAAAAAGGAAAAAAATATTTACAAAGACACAGGAGCCACTTGTGGCTCAAATAAATAACTTCTTCAGAAAATGCCCATTCACAGGGCCACCAAAAACATCATCACCCTCCAAATTTTTCAACCTGTAAGTGTTGTTTGAAAATAATTTAGAAATATTGAAGGGGCCGATCCAAAGGGCTTCAAATTTTCCATGTTTGCCTCTATCCTGTTTGGGTGCATCCCATTTGAGTACTAGATCTCCCGGCTGGAAATATTCCTTACTGTTTTTCTTGTCAAAGGCCTACTTGATTTTCTGCTGATAGTCATGCGCTCTGCCCATCACCTATTCTCTAGTCTGCTGCACTTTTACCAGTTGATGAATTCTCCTGATCATGTCATCAGGCTCTCCTTGGTAGTCCTGAAAGAATTTTTCCATAGGCAGGGCGAGTTGGGAAGGAAAAACTGGCTCAGTCCCATATACAAGTTGGAGAGGAGAGATACCCAGGGACCTTTTTTTTGTCACTCTGTTGGCTCACGAAGAAAATTTGAGCTTTGAATCCCATGCTTTCTTATTGTCCTCTAGCAATATTTTGATGATCTTTATCAAGATTTTGTTAGAGGACTCTGCTAGTCCATTTCCTTGGGGATAGTAGGGAGTGGAATGGATCAATGAAATTTCGAACTGATCACAGAATTTGACCAGTGGCTCAGTCTTGAAGGATGCAACATTGTCAGTGATGATTCTGTTCAGACAACCAAACCTTTCCATAATATCTTCAAGAAAACCAATGATCACTTTGTGAGAAGCACTCCTTGTGGGAATAACTTCTATCCACTTGGTGAAATAGTCTATTGCAGTTAAGATCCACCTATGTTGACCACTTGAAGCATGATGAATTTCCCCAATGAAGTCTAGGCCCCACTGTTGAAAGGGTCCTGAAGCTACCACATGTTTCAATGGCAGAGACTTGAGCTGTTGCTTCCTAGAGAATTTATGACATTTGATGCAAGCTCTGACTTTTGCACAAACATCAGTGAATAGAGTTGGCCAGTAGTACCCAACCTTGATAATTTTGTAGGCTATGGTTTTCCAGAAATGATGTCCCCCACATACGTTGCTATGAAAACCAAACATAATCCTTTGGACCTCCTGTGGGTCTATACATTTCAGAAGCACTCCTATAGGGTCTTTCCAATACAAGACCCAATCAATAAGGCAATATCTGAATGCTTTGAGCTTTAAAGATTTTTCCTTGCTCCTTCCCATACCATATGGAGGTCACAACTCCTGTAGAAAAAATATAATATATTTGTACCAGGTGCATTCTGCTAATGGAGGGTTGTCCCGAGGACTTTTATCAAATGCTTCAGCCTGCTGGTTTTTTGAGCAAGTGTTGATGATGTTAACCCCAAAAGATTTACAATTAGATTTAGCCAACAACTTGGCTAAACCTTGGCCTTTAACTATCTTGGTGGGTTTTATTTCCAGATCAAATTCGAGGATTTTGGCAATCCACTTGCTCCTTCTCCCATCTATGTAAGGCTGAATGAGAATGTCCTTCATTGAAGCTGAAGGAACATATGCAATGATTTTTGAATGCAGAACATAGAATCTGAAAGATTTGAGATCTTTCACTAAGGCATATGCATGCTTCTCCATGATGTCATATCTGATCTCTGCATCCCTCAATGCTCTGCTGAAAAAGGAAATAGGCTGCTCAAGCCCTTGAACATTCTTCTTCAATAAAACAACTGCCACTGTATCACAAAGGAAAAAATCAGAAAATCCTTGGAATAATCGGGACTGATTAGCATAGGTGCCTCAGTCAGTGCCTTCTTGATTTGGTTGAAGGATTCTCTGGAATCAACAGTCCATTTTACTTCGTTCCCCTTCCTAAGCATGGCTGTGATATGCTTCACCAATTCAACAAAATTTGAAACAAACCTTCTTAAGAAATTGATTTTGCCTAGGAAGGACTGAATTTCTTTCTTGGATCTAGGAAGTGATAAGGCTTGAATAGCTTCTACCCTTCTTGAATCAATCCTGACCCCCTCAGCTGATACAACGTGTCCCAACAATTTTCCTTCCTGCATGGCAAATAAAGACTTCCTGGGATTTAGGGAGAGACCAAACCTTCTGCATTTCAAGAAGACTTTCCTCAGATGTTGACAATGTTCTTTATCAAATTTGGAGAAGACTGTTATGTCATCCAGATAAATGACCACAAATTTATGCCAACTGACCCTGTTTGTACAATATTCTATGCTCCCCTTCGAACACTGGAATGGTAGCATATGTGAGATCCATATGCAACGTTCCTCCAAGTCCTTTTATCCAGGATCTTGACAACATCATGCTGAACTTGGAAGGAACGTCATCCACCACAATATCCATAACCACAATTTTCATAGGTAGCTGAAACAAGGTCACAACCAGGTATTTGATGACCCCAGGACACTGCACTCTCCTCGAATCAAAAGAATATAAATCATGATAAGATTTTGTGATTTATAATCTAAGTTCTTCCATGACAGTTTTAGGCATGAGATTATGAGATGCCCCTGAGTCCATCAGACAGTTATGCAACACCTCATCATGTATGTTTATTGATGTATATAAGGGAGGGGATGAATCATCTCTATCTTCTACCATAGGACCTAATATGACTGCTGGCTTTCCATCTTGGATATTTACTGAGTCTGTGGAATGGTAGGATGGATCAGACTGCAACAGATTAGAAAGGGACCTTTTGAAGTCTTCATGCTTGACTAGCTCTAAAAGGGGTATAGGAACCCTAATTTTTTGAATTTCATGCTCAAAGTTGAAAGAGGAGGGGGGCTTCAAAATTTCTCTCACCTCTAGGACAAGGTCTTTGGCTATTGGTGGAGGATTCCGAGCTTTCTTCTCTTTCTTGCTGTTTGTTGCATCTTTAGCAGGCTTCTCTGCTCTGGGAGTTGGATCAACGATGCCAAAACTTCCCTTCCTTTTTCTTAGACCCGAGGTTGTATTTATTGAGGCTACTATTGGCCTTCTCCCCCTTACTCAACTCGTTTATTTGGCTGTCTAAGAGAGACTCCTCATATGCAAATTGAGTCAAATTGGGAAATGGGGAGGTGTCTCCGAGACAATGGATCTAAAGATCAAGATCTTCTTACTCCCTCTCCTCATCAACAACAAGATTATTTTGAAGAGGAATCTAGATTTTCTGATCATCCCTATCTCTGTTTTTGGGCTCTCTTGGAAGTATCAAAGGGGCGTTATTTGTCCTTCTGAATTTGCATCTGTTTTCAGCATTTTGGGCAGCTTTATAATCTTTTTTCCCTTCAAACTTCATCTTCTCCATATCTGCAGACAAGGACTTCACCATATTGGTCAATTCATCTACTTGAGGGTGAGAAGCAGAAGAACCAGAGGTTGAGGCCTCAGATCTTCCTCTTCCTCTGTCTCTGTCAGCTTTGCTCCTGAGCTTGTCAATTGCCAACACAATGGATTCTACTTCTAGGGCTTCATCTTGCATATGAGCAAGGGAAGTAGCTCTTCTCTCTTTGAGCAGGAGGCAAAAATTGGGGTCAAAAGCACTAGCATAAGTGATTTTGGCAGAGGCTACTGTAGGCTTTATCTCAGCAGGGATCTTGTTATACATTTTGAACCTTTTGGAGAAGTTACAAACAAATTCTCCTTCTTTTCTCTTTAGTGACCCGAACTCTGTGAAATAATACATAAAATCATTTTTATCCCCCCACTGCCTCAAGAAAACATCATCTAGAGCTTCAATCCCAACAATAGATCCAGGGGTCAATCCCCTGAACCATTTCCTAACCTCACCATCAAGGCTTTGGACAAAGACTTTCATTCAAACATCTTCATTTTCAATACTCAGGTTGTCTGCATAACTGTAGAAGGAAACAAGGTGTTCTTCAACAGTTATGTCTTCCTCTCGAGTGAATTTGGGAATATATTTTAGGTAATCTCTAGCAGGGAGATAATTCATGGGACGAGGTAAGATTAGGGGGGCATATCTAGCAACCACTATGGCATCCATTATGTTTATAGGAGGATTGGCACCTACCATAGGGATGATAGGCAGAGGAGAACTAGGAGGGGAAGGGGTTCAAACATGGGAGACTGGAACTGAGCTTCCAGGAGGAAAAGGAAACAACAGGGGGTTTGGAGAAAAATCTATGAGGCTTGGGGAAACAGAGGTTTCCCTTTTTGTAGTAGCAGCGAAAGTAATATGAGGCGGGGTGGTAAAGACTAGGATAGGAAACTCTTCTGAGGTGCTGGTTCTAAACCACGATACAACTTCAAGGGAGAGAGGAGTGACAATGATTTCTCCCTCCAATCCTAGACCAAGAGGGGAAAAATGAACAGGAACACTCCCAAAATTTAAATTTCGGGAAACTCCAACAGATGGTATAATAGGAAAATGAGAAGAAGATATGGGAGTTTCTATAGGAGGACAATGAAAATCATTAGAAATACCTGGTTGAGCAGTAGAAGTACCTTCTCAGACGACCTTTCCCTTTCTGATAAGTTTCTCTAGGTCAACTTCAGGTGTTGCTAAAGGCAACTGTGGAGTAGACCTCATGTGTCTGCCTCTAGAAGAAACAACTGAAACAATGGAGTCGCCAGTGGATTCACATCAATGGAGTCACCACAGTGGATTCTCCAGGTGTACAATTGCAATCTTTGATGTACTAAGTTCTGATGCACCTTTAGAACTAGTAATATTTGTCGTTCAATCCCAGGGAAAATATTCAATTCCATCCCCGACAACGACGCCAGGGATGTTAGCACTGGAAGTCACCTCTAGATTGTTGCAGAGGTAAGCCCAATACCCATCTGTTTGTATGTCACAATGAATAAATCTAAGGGTGGTCTAATGGATGAAGACTAAGGATGGTATCGTTCTAACTCAAAAATTTGGGTTGGAAAGCACGAACATGTGAGGTCTTGGTCTAACTTCAGTCAGTAAGTTGTAGTAAGGGTGGGTAGAAGGAATACTTTGGTGAGAAAATGTAGAGGTCTACCAAGGACATCAGGTCTTTCAACAACCCAAGGAGGAACAATTTAAATGTAATAACTTATCGAATTTATATCTCAAATAAGATGAAAGGAATTATAACAACACTATAATCAAACTTTCATCATAATGCAGTCACAATAATTCAAGTGAATCAGTCAGTCATGAACTCTTTCAGCATCAGAGGGAAACAAGAAGGGGTAATAAAGATGACTGTCATTAAACAAGAAATCTCAGACTACAATGCATAACCAGAGAACCAGAATCTTCACTAAAAATTTACAATACAGGAGCTTTGCTCTACCATTGACCCTAACAAAAGATGAGGAAGACTCCTATATACTCAGAGACAAAACCACATAAATGTGCTCGAGTTGTTGCATTGAAGGCATTACGTCTCCATGCTTCCTGAAAGACTGTGCATGCAGTCTTTGACCAGACGTGAACTTCGATCATACACAAACGAGCTTCAGAACGAGCCTGTTGATGAGCCGACTAACTGGCAATCCTTTCTTAAGCTTTCTATTTATGGCATAAACGATGTTCAACCACCACGAACCAACCTCAATAACTACTTCATCAGGATCAGGAAGGCCCAGGTCAACTCTACTCCTGTAGGACGTGGCAACCTCAACATTCTTCCGTTTGGATTTGATACAGATGCTTATGGGGAGGTCTGACAATGGACATGGCTGCTGACGATATGATTGGCGTGCGCTCGATATAGAATAGCGGACGGGAGAGGGCCATGTGGACAACCATGAATGAGAAGAGGAGACTAAGGATAGCGTGGGTACCACACAAGTGGGAGTTGAGGTGTAATGGGACGGAGGTGATGTGGAGAGAGGTGGCATAGGTGGCGAGAGATGAGAAGGGGAGATGCGATAGGTGGGACGGTGAGTGGAGGATAAGTGTGAAGGAGCGAAAGCTATAGGGGAGCGGGGGGATGTGACAAACAAAGGAGAGAGATGGAGTGGGGGAAAACTGCAGGCGGGATAGAGCGACCAGTTGTCAACCCGAGATAGGGCCTTATAAGCACATGCGCATATCGGGGCTACGAAAAGTGGTTTGATTCTTCACTGCTTTTGGGCCCTGTTATCGCACGGTTTGTAGGAAAGATTGAAGAGCTTGAGTCAAGGGCTAGACCGGCGTAACAGGAGCTTCCCCACCCAATGTCACCTCAATGGGGAGCTCTTTCTATTCAGG
>SNQJ01S0122655.1:15411-26848 GCA_010110895.2 Picea sitchensis | reverse complement strand
AAAATAATTAATAAAAATAAATAATTTCTTGTGATATGAGAGGGATGGTAAGATGTGGGGGCTATGTTTCCACAAGAGAGGGGGCTAAAGGGGGCTCCAAGGGGTTACCCATTTATATTAATCCAAGCCATTTTCATATTAATGTTTACCTCCTTTTAAATATCTAGAGAGATATTGAATGATGTAAGGGTGGTAGGTGTGAAAATTCAACTCACCAATTTATGACATCATGGGTTGAGTACAACTACTTTTTGGGAAATGTGAGAGTCAAGCTTGCACGAGAAGAAAAGGAAATTCAAGTGCCTTTTTGAGACAATTTTTGCATATTGATTTTGGATAGAAAGAGAGAACTCATAGCCTTAGCATGGGGATAGCTTTATATTAAGAGAAAATGAACAATAATCCTATGGCTAGGAGGAATGTCCCTTGTACGCAACCAAATGGTTCTTCTATTTAAAGATAAGTTTTATGTTCTATTTTCTATGATTAGTTCCACTGTGTATATATGTTTATATGAATGTTGTTTATTATGAGTAAATAACATGCATTCATGGTTTTGTATATGTTGTTAGATGCATGAATAAATTATCATGCTTCATGTTGTTGATTTTATTTTGTTAGGGAATTTAAATCAGGTTTTACTAGGCGGGTTTGTTACACTAGATACATCAAGATTCTTTGTTGTTGCATGGATAGTTGTTTGGTTGGATACCTTGGTGTTATTTTCATGGTAATTTATTATGTTGGTGATACTCATTGAAACCATGTTTAAGAAGTGAGTCATATTTCTAGTTTTTCACACTAGTTGTGGATTAAGTAACCAAGTGTTATGCTTTTGTCAATGCTAACATTCAAACAAGTCTTTCCAATTGTTGGGCATTGTTGCATGTGATGTGATTTCACCAAATAGTCATTGCATGTAGGTTATCTATTTGGAGAAAGTAATTTTCATGGTTTCATTGTGTTTTCTCCCAATGTTTCATATAATTGCAATTCACGAGTTTCTTGCCTAGATGAAAACATTATGTAAATATATATTGTATGGGTGGTTGTTGTGCTTGATACACCATGATTCTTTATTATTGTGCATGGATTTACTAATGGTTCTATTTCAATATGGGTTTGGAAAATAGATTTTTATTGCTTATTTCCCTCATGCAATGTGGATTAAGTGGGGAGTTGTTTTGCTTGGGTTGATTTTTACATTCACGCAATGATTTCAAGCTACTTCGTCAAAGAGGTTTCCCTTAAGAATTTGGTTAATGCACCTTATTGGTTAAATGAGGTGTTTTAGTTGGTATCCTATAAGCTTAAAAATATTTGTAATATATTTATGGTTTTGTTCTATATATATGCATATTAAGAGTGTTGGATGACCTCGATGCTAATTTATGGGGTGGGAATTTGATTGTAAAAAATATTCTAGTTTGATAGTGGGAAAGTGTGTTTATAGTTTGAATGCTTTAGGTTGTTTTCATTGTTGGTTTGATGGTGGAGTATTGATATTTTGATTACATCTTCTTGGTAAGAATTGAAATTATTTATTTATTATTTTTTAGTCTGTACATAATAAAATCTCAACTCAACCAACAATCTTAGGGTTGATGAATGAGTATTGATTATTGTTTTTAATGATCAATAAGGCTTGTGTCAAATTGGATCTCTTTCATTGTTTGATATACGTGCTTGGTGGTGAAGGTCTCTAACTTTGATGGTAAAATCATATGGTTTTGATTTCATTGTTAGCCACTCTTATAAACCTATGATCGAATATATCATGATAATGTATTGCATGCATGAAGTAGTTGAAGAAACTATTATACACTTGTTATGAACCACAATCCAAAATTAACAGAAGAATATAAGGAAGAAGTAAATCTGCAACTTGATAATGATAAATAGTCAATGAATAATAATCCACTTTGAGGGGGAAACCTCCTTTTACAATATATCCAATGCACAAGACAAGACACCTATACAAATGAATCTTTTTTATTATAAATAAGAGATTAAGTAAGAATGATGTAACCTAACCTAAGTTGACATAACCATAACTAATAAAATAATAATGAATGAGGGTTAGGGCTTTAACATAGGGGCCTTATCATAGTCCCCTCAATAAAAAAGATTTGTCTTCAAAGCTTGTAATTGAGGGTGTTTCTTCATGAACTATTCATTTTCCCATGTTGCTTCTTCTAGATACATATTCTTTCACTTGATAAGGTACTCCATAATGGTTCTATTCCAAAGAGATGGATAATGTCGATCTATAACTTTTTTTGGTTCAAGAATAAACTTCCCTTCTTCATCTAATTCTAGAAGTTCTAGCTGCACCGACATAGTTTGTTCCAAAACCTTTTTTAGGAAAGATACATGAAAAACCTTATTAGTGTGAGAAGAAGTAAAATCTAATTCATATGTCTCTCATCTAATCTTGTAGGGTCCATAAAAATTGGGAGCTAGTTTCTGATTTTTGTTTGAGAGTAGATTGCTTATAAGGTTGTAGTCTCAAAAATACCCAATCACCCTCCTCAAATTGTTTTTCACTTCAATGTTGATACATTTGCTACTTCATCCTATTTTGTGCCATTTGAAGGTGTTCTTTAATAAATTTAAAAGTTTCTTTAGTCTACTCCATATGTGACTTTGATGCCCATACTCTAGACTAGTCCTGCAAAAGTATGTGATACTAGGAGTCAGATATCCATAAAGAGATTTAATTGGAAGCATCTTAGTAGATGTGTGATAACTGGTATTATACCACCATTATTCTAGAGGAATCCAATTCACCCATTGAGATTGTTTGTCTAAATAATAACAACGTAGGAAACCCTCTAAACATTTTTTAACTATTTTTGTTTAACCATGCATTTGTGGATGGTATGTTGAAGTCATAGATAGTGTTGTTCTGCTCATATTCCATAATTATTTCGAAAAAAATCCTATAAATTTTGGATCTTTGTCACTTACTATTACTTTAGAAAATCCATGAAGTCTATGAATTTCCTCCATGAACACTTTTTCCACTTTTTTTTTTTGTATATGTACTTCAAATTCCACAAACTTGTAATGAATTCCATTGATATCTCTTCCCATATTTGATTAGGTATGTGTAAATACTGAAGTAATGATGACCTACTACTAGGTCTTACCCACAATTGTAGCAACTTCAAATGACTGCTCTAAAATCTTCAAAGAGATGTCCCAAGGATCACTTCTTCAAGTCTGCAAAGACTAAAACTCCACAAATACAAAATTCTACAGAGTCTTTAATTTGATATCTTGATCAAAATTCCCTCCTAATTCGATCAAATTGAATGGATCAAATTCTCTATATCAATCCAATTTACTCGTTCCTTCTCTGATGCATTTATAGGGTTGAAAGGTGGGCAGACACTAAACTCGTGGCTCATCTTCTTCATACGACCACTTGCATGGATCAAAACCTTAATAATAATGGGTGAGGGTGATAACCTTTGTTCCTTATCCCCTCTATCTTCTAAATCCCTCGACATATGACAAATAGCTCCAACAAAAGGTGCAAGGCTCTCAACCTTCTTCTAGCTCGAAAGCACTTCATAAAACCTTCACGTGAGAAAGTATCATGTCCAAGAGCTTATCCTTAGGTCCTTAACCTATAGGTGCTTACATTTTGAAGCTTCTCTACATGTGACCTTAACTCATGACCTCAAGATAAAAACAAAGGTACTTAAGATTATAACTTAATATCCTAGTCCAATCAACGATCGAGACTTAATCATCCATTGAACGGACGATCCTCATAATCCTAATTTCAAACCTTTGATCCAATGGTCGTGGTTAATTCACAATCCTCTAAAGGTTATTTTCACCATGTGTCGAATAAAATGCGAAGATTCTCGATGATTGACACATGGCATGATCCTAATATTTCACAAATCGACTCAGAAATTAGCCCTCGTGCAAGTTCCAAATGCAAATTAGATCTGCATCATCCCTTCTTCTCCTTGATACGATCTGACAGTTCCTATTTTTTCGCACTTCAACCTCTTTCAATCCAACACTATCTATGCATAGCCTTCACAATCCAACATTTCTTATAGCCTTCTATTTATATTGATGGATTTTGTAGCTACTTTATTATGCCTACAACAAAAATTAGGATCATTGACCCTTACAGTGGTCAATGATCACCAAACAAATCCCATCTTTCTAACTCTCTTGAATTTACCTTCTCCAATGAATTTTCTTGATAGAGGTTCTTCTTCCTTGACCTTTAAACCTACAAAATTGAGTCGAGACCTGTAAACACACATTTTACCACATGTGCAGAGACATACATTGTCACCCAATGAGAAGGTTTGTACACGATCAAATACTCAATTCTCGAAATAGAGTGTTCCTTTTCTTCATCAATAAAATATACAAATTGTACAAGGTTTTACATAGGGAATCATTACCTTTTTTTCCTAAATTCAATTTAATAGGACTTCCTATTCTCTCTCTTATGCCCTAATTTTCTCTCTAATGGCCAACCTATGGCTTGATTTCACTTATGTTTGGCCAACCCTAAATGCCTTCAAGGCTTACAATATTATATAAGAGGATTCTAAACTTGATTCTGTTTCAGATCCTACAAACACTCCATAATCAATAGATAGGATATTTAGATACATAAAATATTAAAGAGAGATACAACCAACCCTAACTCTATTCTCAAGAACTAACTCTATTATAATAAAATACAACAAAACTTATAGAATTCATTCAAACATAGGAATTTACAATAATACGTACTTAGGAAAACCAACTCCCTAATACAATGAAGACCCCCCCTAGGTCCTGTCCAAATAATGATATGGATCCAGGATGCACCTGCATCAGACTCCCCATGAATAAAATGTTCATGATCTCCTGATCATGATTTCCTTTTGCCAAAGTCCTCTTGGATCCCAAACATAATACTACTGCTTGTTTGTCTTGCTATCTTGTTGTTTTGTTGATTCCTGCAACTTTTCCCTTTCTCTGTTGTTGTATATCTTCTTTGCCTCTGCATGTCTTCTTTGAGACATCTTCATCATCATCTTCCTTATCACTTCAATCTCTATGTCCAACTTGTCGTCTAGATGAACCTTACTCTACAGTTTACTGTTCTTTGTTGAACTTTATTGTTGTTGTTGTCCATTGGCCACTGCATTTATTCTCTTTCATATCTCCATATCAAAACATTGGAGACACTCAACTTATTTTCATAAAAATTAATTATGTCTTCAAGATTCTTACTCTCAATTATGCAGTCTTTCTGATTGATCGACCAATCTTCTAACATCTTCAATTCTTCCTCAAAATTAGTAAGCACTATATCGAAGTGTTGTCCTTCAAACTCTTCCTTTTTTGTTGCAACAATAAGATTTCCCATATCTGAGTCACTTAATAAAAAGTGATCTAGGTGCTAATCACCCTCATGAGATAATGTTTCCTCTTCTTACTCTATGAACAAATTATGAATCTGTATGTATTCTCTTTCTCCTGTACTTGAAAGCATACACTAATGATCAGTTTTAAAACTATGAGACTCTGAAGTATCTGCTAATGTTCCTAGCACCATCTTTCTTTTTTCCAATGTAGTATCAAGTCTCTCATCTGCTTCTCATGGAATCATCTTCTTGTGTTGGTCTGAACACCTCATCAAACTTCTCTCAACACCTATCTTATCAACAATTTCGATTGAAAGTTGTGTGTAGTCTCCACCTTGACCACCTTCATGAGATGAAAATATCTCATCCTTCTTCATAACAAAATTTTGATTATGTTTTGCTGCTATGATTTTTGAAAGCATATTTCCATCTTCAGTAGTCTTTATGAAAGTTCTAGATAACTATCCAGCTTCTTCCCTTCCACAACCTGCAACCATACAAAAAATATTAGTTTTAAAATTTTTTGGTTGTTCAGCCACAATTGACCCCTCTGTCAGCATATCCTCATGTTGATATGAACTCTCCAAAGAGTTCATGAGACTTGTAGTAAGTCACTTATCTCCTTCATTCTCCTCTCCAAAGACATATCCTTTCTCTGGTTCACATAAGTGACATTATTCCTCTGTCAATGGCCTCAATATGAACTCATCTCCTTTGAGGTTTTCCTTATTTTCCCAAGAATTCATCCTATTCTTTAGGTTTCTCAAGTTTTCCCTACTATTTTCTTCAAACAACTGCATTACTGGCCACTTGAACTTCTCCAATTTCCATCCTCGTCTCTGTTTCTCTGCAATCTTCCCCTGTAGAAACATTTGTATGACATTGAGCCTCTCCTTTAGCTCATCCATCTCTCTGTCATAATCCTCTTGAATCATCCTCTTTATGCCAACTACCTTAGCATCCTCCTTTCTTCTGTAGTGACTTCTTCTGAACCCATGTTATGACTATCAATAGTTTTCATATCTTGTGAACTCCTCTGTTCACTGTGAGCTATAGTGAAGCACATGTAATAAGTTCTTCATGTAATTGTTACTCAAATACCTTCCTAAGATTTCCCTAGCCTAGCTTTTGCTATTCCCTGGTTCTCTTCCTAAGAACCTCCTTGAGCACCCCTTTCTCTTCAGTCTTCTATACTCCTTCTCACTTCCTCTAAGAACTTCAATGGTCCTCTCTTATTCACCAATTTCCATAGCTTCTCATGTTGTGAGGGTTCTCTGTCATCAACTTCAAAATTTTACTTAATCTCTGTCACAACTCCGTCGGCTGTCATAGTTTCTATCTTATCTGCTACCTACAATCATAATCACTTTTAAACTAGAGTTATCATAAAAAAAGTTCTATACCATTACGTCATGCCATTTTCTATCAATATGTCTCCTTGTTTCTCTACTAGTTGCAATCATGCTTCTTACAACACATTCTGATTCAATCTATCTCTTATTGTCTGCAACAATCATGTTACAACTATCCTTCCTAAAAGATATTTTAACTAGATTTGATACCAAAAATGATGACCTACTACCAGGTCTTACCCAAAGTTGTGGCAACTTCAAATGACTACTCTAAAATCTTCAAAGAGATGTCCCAAGGATCACTTCAAGTTTGCAAAGACTAAACTATGAAAATACAAAATTCTATAGAGTCTTTACTTTGATATCTCAAGCAAAACACCCTCCTAATTCAATCACATGGAATGGATCACATTCTCTATATTCATCCAATTTACCTATGCCTTCTCTGATCCTTTGAAGAATCAGATTCAAGCACTAATGGCTCTCTGATGCATTTATAGGGTTGAAAGGTGGGAATGCACTAAGTTTGTGGAACTTCTTCTTCATATGACCACTTGCATGGATCAAAACCTTAATAATAAGGCGTGAGGGTGATATCATTTGTTCCTTATACCCTCTATCTTTCAAATCCCTCGAGCTATGACCAATAGCTCCAACAAAAGGTGCAAAGCTATCAACCTTCTTCTATCCGAAAATCACTTCATAAAACCTTCACGTGACCAAGTACCATGTCCAAGAGATTATCCTTAGGTCCTTAACTGACAGGTGTTTATCTTATTAAGCTTCTCTACATGTGACCTTAACTTGTGACTTCGATCTAACACGAAAGGTGCTTAATCTTATAACTTATTTCCCGAGATGATCAATAGCTGGGACTTAATCATCCATTGAACAAACGATCCTCATAAGCCTGGTTTCAAACCTTTGATCTGACAATCATGTTTAATTCACAAACCTCCAAAGGTTCTTTTCACCACATGTCAAATAAAACACAAAGAGTCTCGATGCCTAACACGTGGTGTGATCCTACTCTTTCAAAAATCGACTCAGAAATTAACCCTCGTGCAATTTTCAAATGCGAATTAGATCTACATCGTCGCTTCTTTTCCTTGATACAATCTGACGGTTCCTATTTTATCGCACTTCAACCCTTTTTAATCCAACACTATCTATGCATAGCCTTCATGATATGATAGTTATTATATCCTTCTATTCATATCGATGGATTCTGTAGCTCCTCGATTATTCCTGCAATGAAACTTAGATCATTGATCCTTACAGTGGTCAATGATCACCAAACAAATCCCATATTTCTAACTCTCTTGAATTTACCTTCTCCAATGAATTCTCTTGATAGAGGTTCTTCTTCCTTGACCTTTAAACCTTAAAAATTGAGTCGAGACTTGTAAACAGACATTTTACCACGTGTACATAGACATATATTGTCACCCAATGAACAAGGTCTTTGCATGATCAAATACTCAACACTCGAAATAGAGTGTTCATTTTCTTCATCAATCAAATATACAAATTGTACAAGGTTTTACATAGGGCATCATTGCCTTTTTGGCCCGAAATCAATTTAATAGACCTTCCTCTTTCTTCTCTTTCTTATGGCCCAATTTTAGCTCTAATGGTCAACCTATGGCTTGCTTTCACTTTTGTTTGGCCAACCCTGAATTCCTTCAAGGATTACAATATTATACAAGCGAATTATGAACTTGATTATGTTTCAGATCCTACAAAGACTCCACAATCAATACATAGGATATTTAGATCCATAAAATCTTCAAGAGAGATACAACCAACCCTAAATCTCTCCAAGTCCTCATTATTCTCAAGAACTAACTCTATTATAAATAAATAAATAAAAACTTCTAGAATTCCTTCAAACATAGGAATTTACAATAATACATACTTAGGAAAACCAACTCCCTAATACAATGAAGACCCCCCCTAGTTCTTGTCCAAATAATGATTTGGAGGCAAGATGCACCTACATCAAGTAACCATAGAAATTTTTCTTTCTCTCCTTTATTTCTTTGGCACACCTAACATTCTCTCACAATTTTTTGAATATCTTTCTTCATTCCTTTCCCCAAAAAATATTTTTTATTCCCTTGATATGTTTTAAAGAACCCTGAATGTCCTACCATCAAAGAGTCACGAAACTCCCTTAATTTGTGTTGCTTCAACTTAAGACATCACATCTTGTAAGAGTGATTATGCCAAGGTAGCCTCTTCATTCCATACACATGAATTTTTCTTCAAGAGATATGTGAGTGGGCCTGCAATGTGTTCATAATTCTTAACAAATTTTTGATAATATCCTATAAGAGCAAAAAATACTTTAAGTATCTTGATGTTCTTAAGAACATGCCATTTTGTGATAGATTTGATTTTTTGAGGGTCCACCTTAACCCCTTCTCTTGAAACAATTTGACCCAAATACTCTATTTCATGTTTCCCAAAAGCACATTTGGATCATTTTACATACAATTGATTGTTCTTGAGAATTTGTAGGTGTTTATCAACATGTTTAATGTGGTCTTCCCATGATTTGTTGAATATAAGTATATCATAAAAGAAAACCAACACAAAATTTTTAGGATGGGGTTGGAATTTTTTGTTCATAAGGCTTTGAAAAGTAGGAGTATTAGTCAACCCAAAAGGCATCACCAAGAACTCATATTTCCCTTCATGTGTTCTACAATCTATTTTGGGAATGTATTATTCTCTTATTATGATTTGGTGTTATCTTGATTTAAGATATAACTTCAAAAATAAGTCACTCCATGAAGCTCATCTAATAGATCTCTATAATTAGGACACATCCTCCAAGAATAGGCTTTCTTCTCACTATCACTACTGGAGCTAAAAATGAACTCCTTCTTGATTAAATATACCTGAATCCAACATGTATTGTACCATTTTCTCAATCTCCCCCTTTTTTTGATGATGCTATCTATAACGTATTTTATTAGGAGGAATACTTCTAAGAATTAGTTCAATTTGGTGTTCATGATATCTATATGGAGGTATCCCTTTAAGAATTTCCTCGAAGACCCTATGGTGATTTTCCAAAGTGTATTTTAATTCCTCTTTAATATTTTCATCTTCCTTCTTCATTTCCATAGAATAAATTCTAACCACAACTCCCCTACTACCCTTTTTTTATGAGATTTTCCATTCTATGAAAGATAATGACCTGAGAGGATGCATATTTTAACCCTTTGAGTTCATATTGAATTCCTTCCAATTCAAATATCATGAATAGTTACTTATAGTTTGTAGAAACTATACCCAATGTTCTCAACCATTGAATCCTTAGAACACCATATACTCAATGGGAATGGAATACATTGGGATTTCTAACTTATATTCTTCCATACTAAGTTTAATGTTATGACATTTCCCTCCACAAGCAATACTCCCCCCATTAGTAACCAAAACATGAAAATTTGTCACTAGATACACAAACAATTGAGGCACTGTGCTAATATTTTATTAATGAAGTTATGAGTACTACCTGAATCAATAAAAACTATGAACATTTAATTTTTAATGTATCTTGAAATATTAAGGGTTTGAGGTGTTGACTAACCTTCCAATGCATGAACATATATTTCACACCTATATAATCAATGTTGTGGAATTTTTTGACATATGTTTCCTRCTCTTTTGAGTTCACAAGTTCTTCSTCACCYATTTGTGCATATGCMTCCATTTACTCCTCATCATTATTTTCCAAACTGAACAATTTTGTTTCTTGGCATTTTATGCCCTTTTGACCATTTTCTATTACAACCAAGGTGTAGTCCTTTTTGTCTTCCTTCCTCCATTTCCTTTTGTGATATTCAAGTAGGTTGAAGTAGGGTTTCCCTATGAGCCCCAAATCAATCTTTAATTCTTATGTATGTTCCAGGGGTACAATTTTTTGCAAAACCCTTTCTCATGTGAAAAAATAATAATACTCCTCTTTTTTCTCTTTATTATAATTTTTGAATGAACAAAAATAAATCTTCCAATTGCAAGTTATGCCAATTGCAAGTTATGTACCATTAAAACCCTGATTTGGAGATAGTTGATCTTTCTTCTGATGTATCTCCAAAATTTCAGCCTTTATGAATATCAAATTTTGGCATTTAGTACTATGATATGTATTTTTTTCAATGTCATAGGTTTGACCAACATTTGATGTGCCAATTGAAAGTTACGGTAACTTTCCCAAAACTTGTGGGTTCTCAATTCTTTCCTGAGAGTGAACTTGTATTGAATTCCACATGTCCAATATTTATGATATGAATATGAAATTTGGATCTGAAATACCATGGCCCATTCTTCTTCCAATTAAATTAGTGTCATATGCAATCAGATATGACTGTTTTACCTAGAACACTTGTTTGAGACTAGTTGGAGGACTAGTCAAAACCCTAACTTACATAGCTTGTAACTCTTAAAGTATATAGAATCAAACCTTGAAAATTTTACTAAAGGTACTTAGATATGTATCCTTACGATCCCAATTTTGTTTCTATCTAAAACTTCACAGGAAAGAGGTTATGGCTATTTTATCAAGAACACCTATTTGAGACAAGTTTTAGGACTAATCCAAAACCCTGAATTTCAAAGGATATAAATATGAAAGTATAGAATGTTGGATCATGTTGTCATTGATGCCAGTGGTTT
>SNQJ01S0122654.1:9986-26177 GCA_010110895.2 Picea sitchensis | reverse complement strand
GTTCCTTCATCCTGCAATTACCCTCATGACAATGATACAAATAATATATATACAAGTGCATACCTAAGGGTGCCGATATGATTTCTCCAATGGCACATGGTCGATCTCTGTCCTCTGACATCTTCATGAAGGAGGTATGTCACAGTGACACCTTTTTGTATCACCCACAATAAGTCTTCCTTTTAAGTCTTGTCTTCCAAGAATTTGAAGTTGCTTGATCTATCAAGCTTATCTTCCATCATAGTTTTGTTTATCATAATTTTAGATTCTTCACAACCCTTTGTCAACTGGGCTAGAAAACATAACGGCTAGGATAGGCTAGCAATTTTAGGTTTTATTGGACTTATGACTGTCAACAATAATCCTTTGCAAGATAGGAGAACATTGGTGAGATGAATATCTCCTTCAATGAGTTGCAAAAACCCTAATACTGAAATTTCTGCAGAAATTAGTGAAACCCTAGAAACCCTAGGGCCAAAATTTCTAAATTCTCGAAATTTCAATATGAAGCTTGTTGGAGGTGTGTTGAAGGAGTTCATACACTCTTATGCCCTTTTTATCACCAATTTCCAAGTGCCAAGTGCTAAAAACCTCCAGAAGAGCAAGCCATACGAATTTTCTGGGAGCCCTAGGAGGGTCGTACGGTTTCTGCAGAAGAGAGAGAGGATGGATGAAAGTTGTTTGTGCAATGGGTTTTTCAAGACCTATGCTATGATACCATGTTGATTTTATATGAGCAAGTTTAAGCATGAAGTTCATTCCATTTTATCATTTTACTTAACCATAACCAATAATTTTGCAACAACCGAGATCACAAGAAGAAACACCATGCACAAGAACACAAGAAGTATCCTGGGAAACCCTTCTCAACAAGAGAATAAAACCTAGCCAAAATCCTTTGCTATATTCTTCAAGATAAGTATATTAAGCACCAATAAAACCTATCACACAAGAGGGTTCTCAAACCCTAGAAGACTAGCGCCCAAGAGAGGTGTGCACTTTTCCCAAGAAGGTGTACTTGCTAAAATTTCCAAACTCACATGAAAGTTATGATTCCTCAATGGGGAATTTACCTTTAATTATACTAGACTGAACCTGTCAACAAAATTGTCTATTGGCACAACAGGGCCGACCTTACTACCTCACAATATAATTAATATTAACCAGATTAATTATCTTTTACATTTAATATTAATCACATTAAGGTGGGGCCGAACTATACCCTTTACATTACAATTAGGGTTATAGGCAGGTCTGACTCTTGAACAATATAGCAAGGGATATTATACACCCACTAGTGCTCGTTCACTAGGGGCACATCCATAGGGATTTCCATATATCTAGCTCATTGCATTACACAGAAGAACCACTTCTTCACTGGTGCTCAGCCACTAGGATCAATGTTGGCCCTTGACCAAGTTTAAGAGTACTTGGTCATACTTGACCACTTTTGGGGACTTCGACAGATTGCCAAAGATGGAGCGCAATGCAAAGCGGAAATTAAGGAAGCAAGACCTATTTTTGGGTCCATTTTAGGGTTTTGGGTTGATGTAATAGGAAAGGGATGTCGGCCTGTGGGTTTACCCACGTTTAGACCCATTTTGTAATCTATAAATAGATAGGCAATTTAAGAAATAAGAGAGGTTGTTGCTTAGTGCACTTGGTGATTGCTTAGTGCAAGTTGGCTACAGTGCTAAGAGTTGGATTTGTGTGATCAAGTATCGTAAGGCTCTGTGCATTTTGTGTAAGACTTGCGGAGCTGAGTGCAAGTCCCTGTGAGAGACTATAGAAGGATTTGTGTTGAGTGCAAGGAAGACGGATCTAGCGAGCTGCACAAATCTTTTGTCCTATGCAAAGAAAGGGTCATTGAAGCTCCGTGTTGTAACTGCTTGACCAAGATAATATAAATAAGACTTTGTGGACGTAGCCCCAGGGTGGGGGTGAACCACAGTAACTGTGTGTATAATGTTTTGTGCTTCGCTCTTATGTATTTATCTCTTTCTTGGCTAAGTGCTTGATGTGATTAAGTAGATCTAGTCATGCTCTATGTTGTTGATGAATGAATGAACATTAGATCTGATATATGAGATGCTTAGTGTTTGATCTGTTGAATCTAACCTATATTTATGTGGATAAGTACTGAACCCTTCTTAGTATAGTATTCACTGCGATTCTCTGTGCCTTCTGCGAAGTATCTAAATGAATGTATGCTAAGAAATAACTGATGCTAAGTGCACTGTAAGCAAGATAATCACAGATTTGTGTCCCAGATAAGGTTGCAGACACCTGAGTCCTACAACCACCCTTGCCTCTACCTCGGGTGAGACTTCATCTGCTTCACAAGTGTTGCCAAAAGGGTCAGTAGTTAGGGCTTTGTTGGTGCGCTCTTGAGCGTTGAACCCTGGGTCTACACCTGTGCCAACAAATGGTTCTGTTTCCAGGACCTGGAACTGTGATTGTTGGGAACTGAAGAAGAAGAAGCGTTGTGCAAAATAAGATATGTGCATAGATCTGTTGCCCTAGTGCGCAGTGTTTAGTTTGACCTATGAAGCTTTGTGCCAAGAAAAGAGGTCAGATCTGAAGAAAGAGAGGTCAGATCTGAAGAAAAGAAGTCAGATCTGCGAAGAAAAAGGTAAGATCTGTAAGCTTTGTGCTCTGATAAAGGTAAGAATAGTTAAAAGTCTTAGATCTAGAAGCTTTGTGCTCTGCAGAAGTAAGATAAGTAAATTTTTTTGTTTCTAAAGCATGGATCTAGGTATGTTTGATAGATTATGTCATAGCTTCAAAACTAGGGAATTAATAGATGAAAGAAAGTTTGATATGAATAGATATGATAAGTATAGTGATAGATATGTTATACCTATGCATCGAAAGAATGTATGGACTAACAAGTGGATGCAGGTTCCTAGGAAACATTTTTTGCAGGTTAGCCACCATGATACTGGTGCACAGTACAGAAGGAGTTGGGGAACATCTAAATGGACGAGAGGATTAATCCTCTGTTATAGTTGCAGACGATCGAGACATCTTGCTAAAGAATGCCCTGGGAGAAGACCTAGTTTCCTCTATTGTAAGGCTATGGACCATGAAGTATTGGATTACCCTAGAATGATTGCTAGGCTTGAGAAGTTGAATATGGAACAAGCAAACCTTGAGGGAGATCAAGAGGCCAAGATTATGGCAGAAACCTAGAAAGAATCAGAAAAGATATTGCTGCAGATGAGAGATACCTTGAATGACCATCGACATGTTAGGCTATCATAGATCTTCAAAGAAAATGAGCAAATCAAAGCAAGAATAGGGGACTTTGACATTGACTGTACTCTTGATGAAGAAACACAAGTAAACATTATGCCAGAAAGAACTTGGGAAGCTATAGGGAAGCCTGCCATGACCCCTTCCCTAGGAGGAACAAGTTTCTTCAAAGGAAAGCTAGTAAACCTATGTGGAAGGATCGCCCAGATACCTATGACTGTCAATAGAACTTCGACAGGGGAAGACTTTGAGATCATTAAATTTGTTGAAGACAACGCTCTGTTTACCATGCTCATAGGAAAACCCTGGATTGATAGAGAACATGCCAAATGAAGAGAAGAAGAGAAAGTGTTGGAACAGAAGAAGCAAGAGTTAAAAGACTTTATGACCAGAAGGATCGCGCACTTGATTGAAGAACAGAAGAATAGATCGCAGATATTTAATATTAGTACCTCTGATGTCGAAGCTAAGAGAACACTTGAGGATCCGTAGAAGATCGAGTTACTTATTTTTGATACAGAAGAAGTATTATCAAGGAACCCTAAGAAAGATTTTCCACAACACGAAGTAACTAAGACCACAGAAGATAAACATCAAAATGGTAAAAGCATTAATGAGACAAAACTCACTGGGAAGAAGGCTAGGAAGTTAAGAAAGAAAAGGGCTAATACTGTAAGATTACAAGAAGTTCTAGATGACACTTCGCAGCAAGAAGAATTGCAGAATTGGAGCTTCGCCAAGATATCAAAACAACGACATAGAGTACTTCGCCACGACGAAGCAATATATTCGTTGGAACAGAGATAACCATTCGACCGCCACTCCGAACGGATCGAAAAAAAATTATGGGATACCACTAGACCGTTGGATAGCACCAGAATGAATAGAACGAAGTTAATGAAGGCTCCATGTCTGTTGCAAGCAAACCGTTGCTAAGATTGCCTACTTAACCTGACGTGCCATGCATTGAGAATACTTTTTGCTAACTGAGAATCTGAGCGCGAACCCTGAGATTTACTTAGTACCCTAAGATCATTGCCTTACTATTCACTGTCATCTCTAAATTCCTTTTGCACCCGAGCCAGCTGACCCAAGTTTGTATGTCGAATGAGCTCGGTGCTGCTAAGAAAATTGTTGAAGAAGTTCTAATTGATTTAATGGTTGAGAGAGTCATGTCAGAACGCGGAATGTCTACAGGCATACAGGCATCGTCCTCGGGCGTACTGACAGCTTCCCCCTCCATTGCTCGAGCAGGACCATCCCAACCACCTTCGGAAAGACGATCTAAGTTAGGAAATGACTTCACCGCTGTGAAGATGATCCCAAGCATCTTGCCGAAATATATCCCACCACTAAGAAGACCAGTGAATCAAGACTCTATACCCAGAGACTTCGATTATGTTGTAGTCATTGTGTACCTCCCGAAAGGGGTGCACGCAGTTCATGCTGACCAGGAGAAGCTCACCTCGTTGAAATTCAATGATTTTAACCTTGGATATCGTAAAGTATACAGTATGCTATCCCCGCACAAGTATTTGACTATTACAAAAGGAAAGAACCCCAAGATTGTACCACAGCAATGGACCCATAACCTTGCACAGTCAACCCTCCTCAATGTAATGAAGATTCCACATTTCGGGAGGCATCAGGAAGTAAATGCCTATGTTTGACTGTTGTTGTCCTGCTACCATGGAGGATACCTATGGTTGGATCGATAGATCACCGTGGATCCAATTCTGATCAATCGAATCACTGGGCTAAGCATGCAAGGCCCTGACCCGCAGGACTTTTACCCTGGAAAGACCGCAGATCGTGCTCTCGCTCAACGAATAAAAGACACATATGGAGATCTAGAGAAAGGCATGCAAGGTTACAAGGTAGCCTCCATTGAGAATGCAGCAGTATGCATTGGTTTCCATCTGATCGCATGCAAGTTAGTCCGAAAAAACAGACCTACACAGGTGACCGGATTTGTAGTTGACCTCGCAGGGAAGTGCGTAGAGGGACTACAAATGAACTAGGTGAAATACCTTATAAATCAGCTAGAGCTTGAATGTAGACAAGCGCAGGACCAAGGGTATGAGTTCCACTTTAGGTGGTTTCTCATACTCTTCGCCTTCATCACGTGGGAACTGCCCGAGGGAGACACATTTCTGGAGATCAAACCCTTTGAACCCCTGGCCGCGAAGTTCTGTACACTGTGGTACTCCAACGACATGAACAAACAGTGGTAGTCCAATGCCATATTCCATGTGTACTACATTCAGTTGAGGAATGCCATTCAGTCTACACCACACATTACACCCAACACTCTTCATAGGTTTTGACCTTTGATGAAATTAAGCGTAGATCGTCACTTCACCTACATCACGGCGTGCGCAGATGAGCACAGACAACAACTCCAGTCATATTACAAGCTGACAGAAGATGACCTGGAGGAGATTACCAAGGAATGGTCGGCAAACCTCCTTGTTGCAGCAGACCCCGCAGAGATGTCCGATGTAGATAGCCCTGAAGCTATGCCGGATACACCAGGACCACGCAAGACTAAGAAGGATGTGGAAGTTCAAGATATGCACAACACATCCATGAAGATTGCTTCTCTCTCACCTGTGAAGGGAGGTGATGATGAAGAACTAGGGGGCACAGAAGTTGAACAGAGCAAAGGTGAGGTTACCCCACCTAGGGACGAGGCAGATCCCTCCAAGAAAAGGAAGATTACCCCACCAAGGCCCTCATCCAGAAAGAAAACTAAGGCCACCCGGACCACGCTTAAGACTATGCTTACCCCAGATTATTTTGACTTCTTAATTGTCATGCTGAATGATGTCTCGTTAGAGCTCGCGGAAAATCAAGAAGCAAAGCAGGAGGAGCTATTCCACCGGATCACAAAGAAGCGTAGGAGGCACTTCAATCCAGCCAAGCAGCTTCTACGACACCGTTAACAATGGAAAAATTAGGAACAGGCGATGAGCCCACACAGTTACGCCAGATCACCGAGAAAGTCGAAGGTTTCCTTCGACGAGCTCAAGAAGACATAGCAAAATCCACCCAGGCTTTGGTGCAAGCCCAGAACGCACATGAAGAGAAACAGAGAAAGGAAGAACAGGAGCAGCTTGACTTACAAGAAAAATGGGAGGAGGAAAAATCCCAGTTACAGTAGAGCAAGGACCAGTTGCTAGAAGAACAACTTGAAACACAATAAAGAGTTCACAAGGCACTGCGCTCTGTGACAATCATAGAAGTGAAGATGGAAGATCGTCTTCCACAGCAGGTGACCCAACTGGAAGCAGTAATCCAGCAACTTCAACAGTGCATCATGGATCTGGAGCTCCGTACCATGCTTGAGACACCCCAAGAGATAAGAAATCTAAGAGAAGCCACTGCTCGAAGTGCAGTCGACCGATTAAAAACTTTGGCTTCGAAATGTAGACAGCTAAGCACCAAAAGCACCCAGACCTATGAAATCCTCACAGAGAATCCAGAATTGTAGACATTAGAGGCACAACTCCATGAAGCAAAGCATCATGAAGATGTGTTACAAGCGTAGCTGAAGTCCATGACCCCAGTCGAAAGAATGAAAAGTTTCACAGAGCAACGCACAACCCAACAACAAGTACACACGTTGCAAAGTAAAGTAATGGATGTCTCTCAACGAATGCAACCACTCAAAGAGAAGGCATGCCAACTGTTCGCCGAACTTGAAAGCCAAGGAGATGAACTCGAACAGGGTTCCATCACTACATAACAACACTTGGAAGGACCACTCAATGACACAATAATCCAGGAATTTATTGAACAAGAGGTTGTCGCACTGCAGCAGGTCGAAGTCGCTTGAGCCAAGCTCGAGGTGTTCAAAGCAGAA
This sequence comes from Picea sitchensis, assembly GCA_010110895.2. Taxonomy (NCBI): domain Eukaryota; kingdom Viridiplantae; phylum Streptophyta; class Pinopsida; order Pinales; family Pinaceae; genus Picea; species Picea sitchensis. The sequence continues at coordinate 19,057 of SNQJ01S0122654.1, read as the reverse complement.
TTGGTAAAACCTGAATGACTCGGGACGAGTCACTGGTGAGTGTTGGGGGCTTGTTGACCCTTGACCAAGTTTAAGAGTACTTGGTCATACTTGACCACTTTTGGGGACTGCGATAGCTTGCCAAAGATGGAGCGCAACGTGAAGCGGAAATTAAGGAAGCAAGACCTATTTTTGGGTCCATTTTAGGGTTTTGGGTTGATGTAACGGGAAAGGGATGTCGGCCTATGGGTTTAAGAATTCTTTCAACCAACTATTACAAACAAACAAACAAATTTGAACTATCATAACTAGACTAACATTTAAAAACTTAAACAAATCTAAATCTTACAGAGATATCCCTCTCTGAAGCTGGCAGGGCTAGATCCCAACTTCAAAAGTGGTTTTGATAGTTACCTCTGTCAATTTCTTCTACCCTTCGACAACCTCTGGAAATTACAAAGTGATAATTGGATCGAAGCCATCAAATTTATTGACCTCAACTCAAGGAAGACAGGGGTAACGATGAAAGGGGTTGGAATGAAAGGTCATAGTATGGGAGGAGTCAACACCATCTACTTGGGAGGGTTGTTCAGAGAAGGGGGGGTCTTTGGATCAGTTCAGAAATGGTTGGAGAGTGGTAGTGAGAGTGTCAATTTTTCCCTCTAATTGGTCAAATTGGGCATCAACTTTGGAAAATTTGTCGTCAACTCTAGAAAATTTGGATCGAACTTGATCCTCAAGACGCTCAAATTGGGCCTTGTTCTGTCTTATTTCAACATATAGGTCTTGGGTGTGAGTGTTGGCTCTGTGGAAAGTAGGGGTTCTGTGAATGGGGAGTGGGTCCATTGAAAAAAAAATGGATAAGTGATATATATCACTGCGATTAGGGAGACAAGGGAAATCCAAGGGGATAAGTGTCAAATAAGGGTGTCGAGAAGGGGGTGTACAACCACAGAAAAAGAAGGGCAACAAGTGTCAAATAAGGGTGTCGAGAAGGGGGCGTACAACCACAGAAAAAGAAGGGTGATAAGTGATAGGTACCACAACGATCAGGGAGAAAAGGGGAATCCAATGGGATAGGTCACAAATAAAGGTTTTGGGAAGGGGGTCTAGTCCATGGGAGAAAAAGGCTTAAAAATGATAGGTGATCATGGTGAAGAGAGGAATCCAATGGGATAGGTCTCGAATAAGGGTGTCGGTGGGACCACTATACTTTTTTTTTACTTCTGTAGAGTTATACTTCAGCCTGAAGAATATTGCAGTGGCGAATGGCCCAAATTGTTAACAGGAAAAATTACGTAGGAATTTCGCAATCATAATGCAGGAGGCAAGGTTGTGAGACAAGAGATCTTGTTTGTTCCTTTTTTGTCCTATTTCTTTCCCCAAGGGTTAGGGTTTACATGGTGCCTACATACAATGGTTTTCCTTGTGTTATAGCTCTCTCATATACATGCGTGTTCGAACAATAGTACTCAACCCAATATCTCAGGGCACCAACTAAGGAGGCTCGGTCGTACCCTTAGTTGTACTCCCTGATTACCCAGGTACTAGAGAGTATATTCCTAAGTGTTGTTCTTGATGTCACTATAGCAGTGAGGAGGACAATCGAATGATATAGGGATGGTTTCAAGAAAATTAGGGGGCTCTCACTATACCTATCGGTACATGGGAGTACTAATTGAGGGGTACCAAAAGGGGTTACAAAGGGATACCAACAGGGGTTACAGAGGTTTCTAACAAGGTGAAATGTTTGTTTATAGAAAACCCCATGAAAGTATTTGTATTTCCTATGTGCATTCTTCCCCATTGATCCAAAAAAGATCTAAAGAAGGCTAAGAACAACTCAGAACTCATAGAGGCATCTCAGGACGATTAGAATGGCCTCAGAAGACAGAGAAAGGGAAAAATTTCAAAGTTCCCAAAACTCAGTGAAAATGGCATTATCGCAAATAGCGTGTCGCAAGATTTCTAACAGTGCAAACGACTCATCAAGCGGAGTTACGGATTGAAATATATTCACGATCAAAGTTTGGTCAACCTAGCCGAGTCAGCACAAGATGACTCAACATTCGTACTACTGAAGTCATCATTCCTACATCACACGTGGAAGGAGTACAAGGCGAGATGTGTCATGATGATGTCATCATGGTGGCGTGGCAACACCAGAGGCTGCCACATGTCACCCATTTTTGGCACTTTCAGACCGATCTATGGACCAATAGGATCGTGCCACGTGGTAGTCTGTACGGTGATGTGGCATGATGACGTGGCACAGTGACATGGCGTGATGACATGGTGGTGACATGGAAGAGGATGATGTGTCTGAATGGGAGGCTTCCACGTGGCAGACGGCAAAAGCACAATGACATCCCGAAACCAAATTTTGATAAAAAAATTAAAGATTGGCAGGTCCGCCAAATCTGGTTGACCACACCAAATCTGGTCGCATTTTAGTCATTGGGATTACGGATAGCATCATCGCTAAAGCTGGCAGAGAGACATATTATATATATATATATATATATATATATTACAAACAAACCTAAGCCAAAAGGGGGAGGCCTGCGGGTTTGACCTCAGGACCTCCTCCCCACTATATGCCTTAACTTTCACGCCCAAACCAACAGGCCAACGACCATGCTTTGTAATCATCGCCATAGAATTTACTTAAATGTTGAATCCGCCAAGCCCTGGGGAGGAGGCGCATGTGTGGTACAGCCTTGGGTATGCATTTCAATGCAGCACAATCATTAATTGAAGGTTGTAGAGGGGCACGAAAATCGAGACAAAATTCTTCTTGGGCCTGGGAGTGCCAGAGTCATATCGAGGTGTGGAGACAGTCATTTTTGGGTAATTTGACTCCACGAATTCAATGGTGTTGTCTATTTTCTGATTTAAGCATTATTTTTGCAGCTTGATTTCGGAATGAGTCATACTTATGTATTTTGCCAAATTCTTTTACTGAGTTAATGAAAAATCCTACCCATTTGAAAGCAGGACCCGGAGACATAGTCCACCAAGGAAAAAATTCATTATCAAGTTTTTTTTTCATATTTGATGCTTATGTCTCTTCATTATTGATATTTTTCTTCTTTAATGGTGCAATTTAGCTTATACTCATATAATGCAATTCTTTATAAGTCACTCGATAAAAAGATCCTGGATCATGTTGGTATCAGAGTAGTCGTCTTTGACTTGAATTGTTGAGTGTGAATGCTTACTATGGCCAAGCATAAGCAGGGTGAAGAAACTCTTAATACTTTTAATCCTAAAGTTGGTCGTGCATCCCGAAGGAAGAAAATGGCAGAAGAAGACAAGTGTGATGAACAGGAGAAAAACTTTTATATGGTCTTTTATCGCATGTCAGAAATGGTCAAACGAATGTATGGAGATTACGAGAAGAGGATGAAGAAGAAAGGAAATAAAAAGGAAGCACATGTTGATGATGATGTTGTTAGAATATAATAGATGTGCTCGTTTAACCGTAGACAATATCACTATTTTCACCCAACCATAGGCCGAAGCCACCCACGAGCACCTTAACCTTGACAGAGAATCATTCTGGAAGCAAACCCTAGGCTATATAGCCAAACAACATAGCGCACCTCTCTCCAAGGATAGTGCACCAAGCAAGAATAGCAGAAATTGATCAAAAACTCCAAACCCAGAGAAGACCGAAACTATACATTGGCGGCAGCAGCTTCTCCAGAACTTGCGCACAAAACTGCCCAACTACAATGCGCACAAGTGTGATACCATAGTTCTGAGAATGTCTTCCAGAATGAAGACTGGCCTTCTGTATTTATATTAAAACTGGCAAACTTCCTGGGCCGACTTCTCATTCTGGGTGCCTATTTACTTAGTATATAACATTTCCTTTAGCCGAATTCTTCTCTTGGAGGCTAATAACCTAATACAAATTATCCTCTTGAGCCGACTTGTCTTCTAGGGTTATTAGCCAACTAATTAGGGTTTATTCTTTCTTCCTGGAATATTCTATTCTCGTCAGGCTTACACGTGGAGGTAAATACCTCTCGCAGCTACCATAATATCAACAGATGCTTCGGTAAACCAAGGGGCTGGAAGAGATCCTCCTGAGCCTCCATATTCATCGTCAAGTTCTAGTTCTTCTTCCTCTGAGCATTCTAATCATTCTCATCATTCTAGCGATAAAGCCTCTTTTAATAAACCATTATTAAAGCTTGATGTAAAAAACAATTTACCTATGTTTAATGGAGACGTTAATCCTAAAAAGCTAGATAATTGGATCTGACTGGTTGAAGTATATTGTAGTTTTCAGCATATTAATGAAGAGGAAGTTAAATTACAACTGGCTTCTCTTCAGTTGGAAGGCACCGCTCTTGTATGGTGGGAGAGCAAGCTTCAAGACAGAAGTAAGTGCGGTAATATTATTTCCTCATGGTCGTAATTTAAATCAGCAATAAGGAAGCAATTTTATCCATTAGGGTATTTACATAAAGCAATGATGGAATGGAAAACTTTAAGGCAAAGTAAAGGTCAAACTATACAAATTTTCACAGAAGAATTTAGAAAGAAATCTCTTGCATTAAACATTCCTTTGGGTTATTATGAAATGTTAATGAATTATATTGGCGCACTTCATAGTTATATTCGTCATACTTTGCTCTTGTTTAACCCCACTAGTCTTAACGAAGTTTGTGTGCAAGCCACTCACCTTGAGAATAGGGGAAATCATGTTCAAGAAGATCCCACGAAGAAACATTCCAATCTCCCACATAAACCTTTCAAGAAGTTTAAAATTAAGGACAAGAAGATCGCCATAGTGACGAGAGAAGGAGGAAATCCATCTTGCACTCATTGCAAGAAAAGCGGTCACGATGAAGAACACTGTTGGAAACTGCATCTAGAGAAGAAACTGAAATAGTTCAGTGGGAAGGGGAAGACAAAAACCGTTGCTACAGTGCAACAAGATATTGGTTCTGATTCAGGAGATGAAGGAAATATCACAGTGGTTGGAGTACAAGGTAAAGATTCCCTTCATGCTAGTTCAAGTTCCAATAATGAATCTCATGATGATGAATGAAAAAGGAATGAATCTTTTCACATAAGAGTTGTATCTAAACACACTAAGATAGATACATTATTTGATCTGGGTTACCAAGTAAACTTAATATCTGAAGCACTTGTCAAGAAGATGGGTCTTCAAACGAAACCACATATGAAGCAGTATCCTCTTGGTTGGGTATGTGATAAAGAAAAACTTAATGTCACCAAACAATGTAGGGTCAGATTTGTTATTGCTTCAAAGTTGATTGATGAAGTGGATTTGGATGTTGTAGCACTTGATATATGTGGCATAGTGTTGGGAAGTCCTTATATTTATGATAGAAAAGCAGTCTTCTTTCGTCATGAGAAAAAATACCACCTTACTAAGGGGGGGAGTGGAATATATTGTTAGATCTCATAGCATGAGGGTAAATACAACACTTGTTAGTGCAGGGCAATTGAAAAGACCCATAAACAATAATAAGAGATATGTACTCATGTTCGTAAGGAAGAAAGATGTCGGGACATCCGACGCTTTCCAAGGATGTGATCCATCTCATAAAAAGGAATCAATTGATATGGTTTCTAAGTATGATGATATTTTTCAGGAACTAGATGGATTACCTCCTAAGAGGGAAATCCAACATGAGATGCATCTTCAGTGGGATTCTCCTTTCCCTAATGTGAGCATGTACATGGTGTCAGTTGTGGAGATGACAGAGATCAAGAAGCAGGTACAGGGCTTATTGGATCAAGGGGTCATCAAGCCCAGTTCATCTCCTTGTGGTTCTTTGATCGTGATGGTGCCAAAGAAAGATGGCACATGGTGAATGTGTGTCAATTACCGAGCCTTAAATAAAATCACGGTGAAAAATATATACCATATTCCTCATATAGATGATTTACTTGATCAGTTGAAGAATGTTTTTTATTTCACTAAGTTGGATTTGCACAGTGGATACCATCAAATCATGGTCGCAAAACAGAATGCATGGAAAACTGCCTTTAAAACCAAACAGGGATTGTTTGAGTGGTTAGTTATGTCGTTTGGGCTTTGTAATGCTCCTACAACTTTCATGTGTGTGATGAATGATGTATTCATACCTTTCCTAGATGAATTTGTGATTGTGTATTTAGACGACATTCTTTTTTTTAGCGAGACTTGGGATGAACATGTGAGGCATGTAAAGAAAGTATTAGATACTTTTCAAAGGGAAAAGTTGTATGTAAAATTTTCTAAATGTGAATTTGGCAATATTGCACTTGTGTAATTAGGTCATATTGTAGGAGGAGGACAATTAAAAATTGACCCTTCCAAAATTTATGTAATTGTAAATTGGCCTGAGCCCAAAAGTGTAACCGAAGTCCGAAGCTTCTTGGGTGCAGTCCAATATTGGAGGAGGTTCATTTCAAACTTCTCTTTTATAGCAACTCCTTTGCATGCCTTAACCAATGTGAAGAACACTTTTCAGTGGGAAGGAAAGCAACAAAAATATTTTGACACTTTGAAGGAGAAGATCAATACCGCACCAGTATTATCACTGTCAAATCTTCAACAGCCTTTTGAGATTGAGACAGATGCCAACGGATATGCCATGGGTGCAATATTGATGAAATATCGTAAGCCTATATGTTACCACTCTGAAATTTTTAACCAAGTTGTTGTTAACTATCCTACATATGATAAAGAGTTTTATTGATTACTCCAAAGCGTAAAGAAATGGAAGCACTACTTGTTAGGGAAGGAATCAATCATACATATAGATCACCAGCCCTTACAGTATCTTCAAGCACAGACCNCACTACTTGTTAGGGAAGGAAACCATTATACATATAGATCACCAACCCTTACAATATCTTCAAGCATAGACCAAACTACGACAATCTCGACACTACAGATGGATGGGTTTTCTACAACAATTTCATTTGGTAATCAAGTACAAAAAGGGTACAAGTAACAAGGTAGTCGATATGCTTTCTAGACCTCCTATTGTTGCTTCTATTATTTTGAAGAATACTTCTTTATATCATGATAGCTATGTAGAACAATATGTCATCGATGAATATTTTAAAGAAGTATATGAGAAGCTAACCCATGGTGAATAGGTAAAGAACTATTGTCTGCAGGGAAAACTACTCTGCCATCTTGGAAAGTTATGTATTTGTACAAGTGAACGAGTCCATGTAATACGAGAAGCTCACACTTCTCTTGTGTCTCGACATTTTGAGGTAGGAAAAACTATGGCTCATTTGCAGATGTTTTGTTACTAGCCTCAAATGAAAGCAATTGTAACTAAATATGTAAAGGGGTGTGTGATGTGTTCTACTTGTAAGCCCACTAATAGAAAACTAGGGCTATACTCACCACTTCTTGTTCCATCCCATCCATGGGAAAGCATCTCCATGTATTTTGTAGGGAGGTTTACCATTGACCAAAGGGGGGCATGAATATTTGTATGTTGTAGTGGATAGGTTCAGCAAGATGTGTATCTTGATGCCATGTAAAAAGAAGATCATTGTTGAGCAGATTGCTAATCTCTTCTTTCAATATGTTTGGGTTCATTTTGGGTTACCCATATCCATTGTCTCGGATAGAGATACTCGATTCCTTGGGGACTTTTGGACTAGCTTGTGGAGAATGATGGACACCAAATCTAAGAGGAGCACTACTTTCCATCCATAGACTGACTGACAAAAAGAGGTGGTAAACATAACAGTGGTACTTTTCCTTCGAGGCTACTGTAGAAATCATCCCAAGTTATGGGATGAATAGATACCCTATGTACAACATGCTTACAATCGATCATTACATTCCTCCACTCAGAGTTCACCTTTTGAGACATGTTTTGGGTACCTACCCAAGGTTCCTTTGGACTTGATGTATGGGAGAGATTATGATGTGAATGAAGAACGAACAGAGGACAGAGCTCACAAGTTCATCCAGAGGATCCAACAGGTGCACTAGGAAATCAGGGAATAGTTGGAGAAAATTCAAGCACAGTATAAAGCTCGGCATGACAAGCACAGGGTTGATCATCAGTTCTAGGTTGGAGACCAAGTATGGATTCACATCAACAAGGAGAGATTAAAAGGTGAAGGCAAGAAACTCAATCTCATTCATTATGGACCCTTCACTATCTTAGATAAAAGTGGTACCAATGATTTTCGTCTGGATATTCCACCTTATATGCAGATTTACTCAGTTGTGAACGTAGAAAACTTGAAAAATTTTTAGCCTCCCATGATCATGGATCAGGATGAGGAAGTTTCAATACCTTCGGTTGATGAGTTTTCACCTGAGTACTTGGATGAGTTACAAGAAGATATCATCTTAGACATAAGGATGAGGACTTCACACAGGGGTGATGTTGATTATCTTCGAGTAGAATTAAAGGCACACATTCAAGCAAGGCAAAGTGGATTGACAAGGAAAAAGTGAGGGGACTCTTCCCTCACTTGCTGATTGATGAAATCTTTTGGTGGTACAAAAATATCTCAGTGGGAAGGCGTGATCCAAAAAGGATCCAGAGAAGGCTAAGAACAACTCAGAAGTCACAGAGGCAGCTCAGGATGCTCATAATGGCCTCAAAACTCAGTGAAAATGGCATTATCGTGAAGCGCACATCGCAAGATTTCTAACAACGCAAACGACTCGTCAAATGGAGTTACGGATTGAAAGATATTCACGGTCAAAGTTTGGTCAACCTAGCCCAGTCAACAGCGGATGAGTCAACATCTATATAGATGAGGTCAAAATCTGTAAAAATGACGTAAGCATCCATCCAACACACGTGTTAGGAGAAGAAGGTGACAAGTGTCATGTTGACGTCAGCATGGTGACGTGGTAACACCAGAGGCTACCATGTGTCACCCAATTTTGGCACTTTCAGACCGATCCGTGGACCAATAGGATCATGCCACGTGGCAGTCCGTATAGTGATGTTGCATGATGATGTGGCATGATGACGTGGTGTTGACATGGTAGAGAAAAACGTGGCTGAATGGGAGGCTGCCACATGGCAGGCGGCAAAAGCACAATGACAGCCTAAAACCAAATTTTGAAA